>JAKTZT010000087.1:0-26509 GCA_030578955.1 Hemisphaericaspora insectamans | reverse complement strand
AACTTTTGCTTACTCGTTTAAAACCGATTTTTCTGAAATTTTTTTTTATTTCCGAGAATCGCTCTTTAAAAAAGGTGGCAACGAGCTTAATTCAACTTCATATAGATCATCTCCTCCCCACACACACACATATTAAAAATCATGTTAGTAAGTAGGAGAAAATCTACACGTAAATTATATGCTTGAACATTGTTTATTAACTATTTCTACTAGATCAAACCAATTGTTGATATAAGAAATCCTCGTCATATGCTTGAAGATGAAGATGGCGGTGAAGATTCAAAACCTCATCCAATCCCCAATATTTCCATTGATTTATCAATTGGTACTATTGATAATGTAATTATTATTCCTAAAACATTAAGTATACTACAAGATCAATTACCTAATATGAAAGTAGTTGGGAAAATTATAATTGATTATCCTGATTTCTATTCATCAACAAAACAAACTGAACAGAGAGAAGAGGAATATGATGAAGATGAACAACTTTATAATGCTATTGCTGAAGAAAGATTAAAAAGAAAATATCCCATTTCAGAGATTCCAATTCTAGCTAATGAAGAAAATAATACCATCTCAATAACTATTCCTCATTTTATCAATACAATTACCTATAATATCTTAGCTAGAGAATTGGTCAAGAAATTAAATCCAAGCATTAGATGGATCACCTTGGCTCCATGTAGCATGAATAATAATCAATCGATAAATAGATTGGCCTATATACCTAATGATCAACAACCTATTATTGAATCAATTCCAATTTTGAAACCTCCACATACAATCACGGGGATATCAGCGGCAATTGTGTCACAATTAAATATGAAAAATAATTCAAAAGTTCTTGCATTAGTTTTGAATTCAGAAGGACAACCAGGATTTGAGAAATCAGATAATGATGCCATTATTGATGCTTGTTTTGTGATTGGGAATTTATTAAATATAGATGATAAGGAATATATGACAAAAGTAAGTTCAAGTGTAAGAAAGTTTAATGGGTATTCTAATTCTGGAATGTATATTTAGGGGGGAAGATTAGGTGTGTATATATGGTGATTATTTATCAACTTTTGGAATTTCTCATAGATAAGAAACAATTCCAAAGAACTGAAACTGAAGAACTAAATGGAACTTGGAAATTTCTCGGTATTAATAAAAAATTAATAAATTGAACTGGGAACCATACAGAATAATTTGTTAATAAAGTTTTAAGATAAATCTTGTTTAATTTTCTCTTTGTATCTTCCCAAGTACGATTTTCTAATACAATTGTTCCATAAGTAAAGAAACAAAATAATGATATTGGTGAAAAACAAAATTGATCAGTTAATACTTTCCGTAACACTTCTATAAATTTAGGATCTTTGGAATATATTTGAAGGAATTTATACCACCAACATTGAATAAATGCCATTATAAAACCCCAACACATAAATCCTGCTAATCTATTAAACTGGAAATAAGATAAAGTTATATCTCCTTCTCTTTCTTCCTCTCCCTCTCCCGCTCCAAACACCCCGCCCTCCCCAATCGATTCGTTATCTTGTCTTAAAAAATCAATAAATCTATCTAATCCTTCTTCATCGATGCTCAATGTGTCATCTTCATTGCTTTGCTCTTCTGTATCACTGTAGGGATCAAGCTCGGTTGGAATATCTGGTGTCAAATTTCTCGATTCATTAAATTGAAATGATATTGATGGTTGATGTCTATTATAACTTAGAATTGATTGGGCCATTGTTTCAGAAATACCATAAAGAACCAAATTAGTAACGATTATTGTAATTAATGAACTTTTCATATACAATCCTGTATATTTTGTGGTTAATTTAAATAGAAATGATCCAAGAATTATAATGATTATAAAATTCAATACTGGAATATTGTAACATCGTATACAATTTATCAACCTGGTCAAGGGATGTCGTATTGGTGGGGTAGTGGTATGTTCATCACCTAATTGTATAGTCATGGTTTGTTGAGTATATATGTGTATTGGTGGAAGGAAGTAATTAGTTCTTATTATTAAAGTGGCAATGGAAGGAAGCGCCCTCTCGTGGTTTCCAAAAACTGACCGGAAATGGAAACTGAGTGTAAGATTTTTTTGATGCAAAAATTTCAAAAAACTTCAAATTTCAAACAAAAGTCAACAACTATTGCTCCTTTTTTTTTACTAAAGCAACAGTAATATTTAGTTGTTGCTAGAGCTATTCAGTGCAGAGTGAGTTCAAAAAGCCTTAGTAAAAGTGAGTAGGAAAGTCTGGCATTTGATTTAAGTCCCACTCTTGTGTTACCAAAAGGTTTTTGTTTTAAGTATGAACTTTCTATGCGGAGAGTAACAGCAAAGTAGATCTTGCGGGATTAATTTGTTCTATTAATCTATATTGATATCTATCAATCCACAAAGGGATTTTCTTCAATTATCAGATTGAAGGGAGGTATTCAAAGTAGAAGAACTCAATATAATTCAATTCAAACAAAAAGGGGGGGTTAAATTGGTACTGCCTAATTCTGGAATGGCTGCTATAATATAATCAACCATACTGCCAATAATAATAGTTTAACCAACTTTTGATGATCAGTCAAAAGGCTACTAGTTAAGTTGAATTGAATTTTTTGATCCAGTATACACTACCTTTTTTTCCTTTTTGATGTTTTTTTCCAATCAAATGTTTGAGAATTTTTTAAGTTTTCAGTGCAAGAAAAAAAAAGTAAGCAGAATTGGAAAATTTTGTATAGGTGGTAGTGAACGATAAAAAACCAATTCACTAAATTATTTATACATATATCTATATAAAGGATGTCTTTCACACCTAGTAATCAGCCAGTTAGAAGTGCTCCACCATATAGTGATTATGAATTGATTGACACTGATCCTTATTTTGGTAGAGTTGTTGGCTACTTTAGAGCATCCGATTATGGTGTTTGGGGAGCAACTACCCTAGCCTTCCCATTCAGTTTATATGCTTGGGAAAGATTAGATCCTATCAATGGTGTTAACAAGGCACCAGCAAAGATTCCAGGTCATGCTTATAGAGTTGCTTGTTTGCTTGGTTTAATTGGTGGGTTCTTGAGTGCTTATTCTAGGTCATCACAAAGATTCTTGGGTTGGACTGAAAATGCAAGAGAAGTTAAAATGGATAGATATGAAATCAAAAAGGCATTATCTGAAGGGAAATTACCATATAAAGAAAATTTATCCAGATTGGATGATAGAACTAAGGATGTTGCCAATAGAAATTCTCAATATTCCTTTGTGCTTTTGAGTATTATACCTTGGTTCAATGTGGCATATCATCCATACCATGGTGTTGATCTTAACAAATATTACGTTGATAGACCAGGTGAAGAAGCTTGGGGTTTTAAGTTGAAACCTCTTGATGAAATTAGAGCAAAGTACGCCAGAGTCATTGAATAAATTGTAAAAGCTGTGGATTCTTTAACATGTAAAGCATTTCTCATTTTTCCCCCTAGAAAAGATGGTTAAAAAGAAAGAAGGCTGTTGGGTTTAACTTTTTCAGCTTATAATGTATTTATTTTCAACGATTGACTTGTGTATGATATTTTAAACCAGGTAATAGGTTCTTACTTCTAGTGTTTTTTTTAGTTTGTTTTGACGTTTTCTTTTTAAATATAACAATTTTGCATCGAAAGAAGAGGTTACTTGTTTTCAACGGAGGTGATGTCTAACAATGGGGTTTTATTATTCAACCCCATTGGGCATCCAAGAGTGTGGAAGAAGCCTTAAATCAAATGTGTGGTAGTTAAGCGCGTAACTTAGAAAAATAAATTAAAAAAAAAGGGAGATTCAAAAATTGTAAACAAATCAAAGAAAAACATTTTGTTTTGTAAAAGGAGTTTTCTTGTTTTTCATTTCAAATATCCCCAATTAGTCCCGACATGTCTGAGAAAGAAGAAGAAGACTACTCAAAGTTACCCTTAGATGATAGATTGGTTCATAAAGTATGGAAAGCCAGAGTTAGCGGTTATGAAGAACTAACCAAACAGTTTGAATCCTCCAGAAATGATCAAGATCCATGTTTTAATTTGAGACTAGAATTACTTAGGGGTGCATTACTCGATCTGAATGTTGTTGCTCAAGAATCAGCTTATCATGCATTTGTTAATTACTTGAAATATGGAGGAACTCCTCAAGTTGCCAATAAATTGAAAAATATTTGCATTGTTGGCGCTATTTGTGAAAAAGGTTTAACTACCACCAGGAAAAATACAAAAGAATATGTGATGGAATCATTGTTGTTACTTGTTGAAATATCTAAAGATCCTAATAGTATTGTTGAGGACATTATTCCATATTTAGGTAATAGGCTTCCCAAACTTGTGGCTGGTTGTGTTGCAGCGTTAGCTAATATTATTGAGAATTTTGGTTGTAAAATTATTCTGCCAAAGAATATTATTCCATCATTAGGTAAATTATATGGTCACGCTGATAGAAATGTTAGAATGGAAACAAAGACACTTACAATCGAGTTATATAAATGGATGGGAGATTCTTTGCCAACTATATTATTTCCAGACTTAAAACCTATTCAACAAAAGGAATTGACTACTGCTTTTGAGAGTGTCAAAGGAACAGTTGTAGAACAGAAACGATTAACAAGAACTCAACAAGAAGAATTGGAACTTGCCAAGCAACAAGTAAGTACTGTTGTGAATGGTGATGGGGCTATTGAGGACGTTGACATGGCTGATGCAATTACTGAACCTGATGAGAACTTTGATCCTCTTCAATTCGTTGACCCTGTTGAAGTTCTTAGTAAGCTTCCCGAGAAATTCCATACTAGAATATCATCTACACTCTGGAAAGACAGGAAAGAGGTTTTGGAAGAAACGGTTCCGATACTTAAGAAAGCACCCAAACTTGTTACAAATGTCGATTATTCAGATATCTTGAGGATTCTTGCAAAATGTATGAAAGATGCTAATATTCAAGTTGTTGAGTTGGCTGCTAATTGTATAGAAATGATTGTTCAAGGGTTAGGTCCGGCTTTCCATAGATACCAGGTGTATGTTTTGTCTCCAGTAATTGAAAGAACAAAAGAAAAGAAACCTTCAGTTGTGGCAGCATTGGATGGAGTTTTGGATGCAATTTTTGGAATTTCTGGATTAAGTGGGATCCTTGATGAAGCAATAGCTGGAATGAACTTAAAAACTCCTCAGAACAAAATTGCAGGAGCAAACTATGTCAAGAGATGTCTTGCGGCAACCAAAGTTCCTCCAAAATCCACTGAAGTTGATTTAATTATGGAAATTGGTACCAAACTACTTGGAGAGTCACAAGAGCCTATCAGACAAGCGGCTACCGAAATGATAGGGACATTGATGAAAATTACGGGTCAAAGAGAATTGAACAAATTTCTTGAAAATATTCAAGATGCTAGAAAAACTAAAATCATTCAATTTTCTGAGACAGTGGATGTGAAATGCAAGTTTTCTATGTCTAAATCGGGTACTTCGACCATTTCCAAAAGACCACAATCTACTGTTTCATCTTCATCTGTTACTCGTGTTAATGCTCCAGTGGGTAAGAAGAATGGATTGAAGCCTACTCCAGCCAGTACATTAAAGCCTTCATCCAGAATGAATTTCTCATCTATACCTGCTAAAAGAGGTGCTAGTTCTCCTGTAAAGAGAGAAGAAGGGAAAAGCAGTAATTATGGAAGAGGTCTTACTAGTCTATCTTTGGCAAAGCCACTCCCAGGATCTTCAAATTTTTCTGCACCATCCGAAACAAATATATCGAGAAACCAAGATGAAATTGAGACATTAAAAGCTGAAATTAAGAAATATCAAATGCAACAACAAAAAGATCAGCAAAACCTTCAAGAATTACGAGATTTAAGTGCTACTTTCCAACAAGAAAACGAAACTTTAAAATCAAAGTTAGAGAATTATGAAAGAGAGTCAATGATTTCTCTTAGACATAAAGATACCCAATTAAATCAATTACGTGCTGAGTTTAATAAGATGCGAGAGAGAGTTTCTCAATTAGAACAAGAAAATGAGAGTCTTAAGTCTAGAAATTCCATCCATAGAAGTCCATTTAGGAACATGGAATCACCAATGACAATATCATCTAATGAATTAAGTTCAGGAGTGAAACGATTATCAATTGATCCACAACCAGCAAATCTTGGAATTGGAATTCCAACATCAAGGTCAACCAATAGTTTTTTGGGAACCACTACGAATTCTGCTTCAGATTCGATGGAAATTGATCTGTCTAGTGATTGGAAGAAAGCATCTGAAGTAACTGATCAATTGAGGGCCAGGATTCAAAGAATGAAAGCGAGAACTCGTAATAGCTCAGTGAATGTGTGAAAAAAAAAAACAGAAACTTCCTGATGTGTGAATTTTTTTGTTGCCATCTCGTTCTAATTTTATAGAGTGTATCTGTTTGTATATTAACCTTTTGGTAATTTTATGACACCCCCCCCCCCCCCCGTTCTTTTTAATAAATGTGAGAAAGTTAAATAAAGTTTTGTTGGCTGCAAGAATTGGGTATGTGGTATTTTTACAAGAAAAAGAAAAATTTCTTTCAACCTTAATTTTTTTCTTAGGTTTTGGTCATGTGACTTTAACTCCGGTTTCGGAATGCTTTTCAATTTCTGATTTTTTTTTTGTCATTGTGTGTGATGAAAAAAAAATTGTTTCTAAGAAAAATCAAACTGATTGAAGCAAAAGTTGTTATTTTAGATAATAAAAGTGAAGAAGAAATGTCCTCAAAGTTAAGAATCCTTGTGCCTGTTAAGAGAGTTATTGACTTTGCAATTAAGCCAAGAATCAACAAAACTCAAACTGGTGTTGAAACCAAAGGTGTTAAGTTCAGTATAAATCCTTTTTGTGATATTGCATTAGAAGAATCCATTAGAATTAAAGAGAAGGATCCAAAGAGTGTTGAGAAGATTCATGCAGTTTCGATTGGTTCGTCAAAAGCTAAGGATGTCTTACGTGTTGCATTAGCGAAAGGTGCTGATTCTAGTACATTAATTGATGTAGGAGATCAAGAAGTTGAACCTTTACAAGTTGCTAAAATTTTAAAACAAATTGTGGAAAAGGAAAATTCCAATTTAGTTATTTTAGGTAAACAAGCAATTGATGATGATTCTAATCAAACTGGTCAAATGTTGGCTGGATTATTGAATTGGCCCCAGGCTACAAATGCTTCTAAAGTTGTGATTGAAGGTGATTCAGTTTCAGTTACTCGTGAAGTTGATGGGGGTGCTGATACTTTAAGAGCACAATTACCAATGATTATAACTACTGATTTGAGATTGAATGAACCAAGATATGCTTCATTACCAAATATTATGAAAGCAAAGAAGAAACCTTTAGAAACATTGAAATCATCTGATTTGGGTGTGGAAATTGAAAGTAGATTGGAAACATTGAAAGTTGAAGAACCACCAGCTAGAAGTGCTGGTGTTAAGGTAGAGAATGTTGATCAGTTAATTGAAAAGCTTAAAGAATTAAAGGCAATTTAATTGCAGTTTTTTATTTATAGATAAAGTTTTAAGAAAAGACCCTCAAATTTAAATTATGTTTGGGAAAAAAAATAATCTCCTCAAGAAGTTTCTCCACACAAATTTTTCTTTGTATTTTTACTGAATTATAAACACTCTTTACTTCTGGGTCTTTTTTTCATAACATATGCAATAATGAGCTCTCTTTCTTACAGTGTTGACTTCATTAGTAAACGAATTGACTCGATCGACTTCACAACTGCCACCAAACCTTTAATAGTAGGTGTGAGTGGTCCTCAAGGATCAGGGAAATCATATTTGGCTGACCATTTAACAACCAATCTTCGAGACAAATACAAGGAATTGAATATCATTCAATTTCTGATGGATGATTTATACCTAACAAGACAAGATCAACAGAAAGTTACCGAAGAAGCAATTAAAACTGAAAATAAATTATTACAAGGAAGAGGTTTACCTGGTACTCATGATTTACCATTGGCGTTTGAAATTTTTGATCTGTTAATTAAGAATTATTCCAATAAACATCATTGGAAACTTGTTGAAATCCCATTTTATGATAAATCTGCTTATAATGGATTAGGTGATAGAGCAGACAAATCACAATGGCAAAAGATTGAAAAACCAGCTGATGTTATTATATTTGAGGGTTGGTTTAATGGCTATACTCCACTTGATTATGATCAATTGAAAGTTGCATATTTTACATCTAGAATAGATGGAATTTTGCAATTAAATCGTTATTATCATATTGAACAAATTAATAAGGATTTAAAAGAGTACACCAAAATTTGGAATTATTTTGATAATTTCATTTTATTACATACTGATTCTATTGAGAATGTTTATACTTGGAGATTACAACAAGAGAAATCATTAATTAAACAAAAGGGGAATGGAATGACTGAAGATCAAGTCAAACAATTTGTTGATAGATATATGCCAATGTATGTCTTATACTATAACCGTTTATGTGAAGAGGGATTAAACAATTGTCCCTGTTTAATTCTTTCAATTGATTTAAATCGTCACGTGAAAGAATTTTCAATCAAATGAAAAACACAAATCTGGGAGAGAGTTTATGTTTTTTTTTATATGTAATTAGCATATTTTTCTATAATAAAATTACAAACTAACCAACTACTTAATGACATCATCCAACTCTAATGAAGAACTCTCGGCAGATGAAATTGCCCTTTATGATAGACAAATCCGACTTTGGGGTATGGGAACTCAATTACGATTGAGATCTACCAAGGTATTGCTCATAAATCTAGGAGCAATTGGAACTGAAGTAATCAAGAATTTGGTATTAGGTGGATTAAATTCAATTGAAATTCTAGATGATTCAAATGTTAAAGAAGAAGATTTTTCTAGTCAATTCTTTTTACCAAATGATGATAAGATTATTGGTGAAAAAAAATTACCTTTGGTGATTGATAAAATACGTGAATTAAACAATAGAGTAAATCTTTCAATAAATATTAAACATTTAACTGATGTATTACAAAATGAAGAATATTTCAAGTCATTTGATTTAATTATTGCAACTGAAGTGGAGAAGGAATTATTATTAAAACTTAATCAAATAACAAGAAAATTGAGTATCCCACTTTATGTCTCGGGGATGCATGGAATGTTTGCTTATGTGTTTACCGATTTAATAGAACACGTTTCAACGTCTGAAAAGGAAATTGGTAATCAGCCGCGTAAGGCAGGTACTCAATTGTCAAGGAATAAGACAATCACTTCTGTATCTATAGATGAAAAGTCAAAGAAAGAATTGGTTACAATTACTGATAAATTTAGTCCAATTGGTGAAATTTTCAATTCCAAAGAACTTCCAAATCAATTGAATAAAAGACAACTAAAGAGATTATCAGGTGCACTTCCATTAATATTTTCTTTATTTAATGTTTCAAGACCTTCTGATCCTGAATCAAGCATTGACATTGAAATTCTAAAAACAAAAGCTATTGAAGCATGTGAAAGTTTTAACATCCCAATTAGTGTGGTGACTGATGAGTACCTTGATTTATTTAGTAGACAAGCGTTTGCAGAGTTTGCACCTGTTGCTGCTGTAATTGGAGGAGCATTGGCACAAGATGTTATTCAACTTTTAGGGAAAAAAGAAAGCCCAATTAATAATGTGTTGATTTTAGATTCTGTAAAATCAGAAATGCCAATTTATCTGTTATAGACTTATACATATATATACACAGCTGGGTTTTGTTTTCACTTAGGTGTACCACTTCTTGCTTTCCGTTTCTTTAAATGGGAAGTTTCTCGTAAAAATTTAAAGGAATTATTTAATCTAGACTTTAAAAATTCATTTTCTTTCTTTTGTTCTTCGATTTGTTCAATAAGTTTTTGTTTCTTGTTTTCGAATTCTAAAGTTTCTCGTTCCTCGGCTTCAGTCAACTCTGCGTATTTTCTCTTTGCTTCCTTGATTTTTGTTTTGTAATCTTCAATCTCTGCCTCGGAAGATGCTATTGAGGCTAAGCAATTTTGGTACTCTTTGGTCATATAATTCCTCTCATCATTCTTTGACTGTATCTTTTTGATAAGATCCTTAGTTTGAGTTTGCAATTCCCAAATTGTAATCTGATTCTGAATATACTGTTTGGTTTTGTCATCTTCAACATTGTTTTCCACGGTAAAATTAGCAATCTTATCTTCTAATAATTTACACTTTTCTTTAGCCTTTTCCATTTGTTCAATCTTTTTTATAACCCAGTTATTGGCACTATTGACCCTTGATTCTGCATGATCAATATCATTAAATATCTTAGATACTGCAATTCTCATTTCTCGTTCTCGACGTCCAATCCTCTCTTGTGTTTCTGTTTCATTAAATTTCTCAAAACTCTGAACTTCTGCCTCGGCTCTATCCATCGATAAAAAAGCATCATTCAATTGAAGAATCAATTTATGGGTTAAAATGCTGGTGTTTACATTACTTGGGTGTTCTTCACCTTCTCCAGAATGTATCCCACTTAACTTGGTATATGAATTCTTCAAAGGATTTGTTATATATTCCAGTTCTAGTCGTCTAGTTTCATAAAATGTAGGTTTAATTTCATCTTTTGGTTTAACTTGTGATCCATTTATAAATTCAAAAGTATCATAAGGAGTATAATGAAAATGAACTTCTGTTAAAAGTGATCGCTCAACATCTATTGCTGTGAATCTTGGGATTCTTGGCAAGGCAGGTAATGGCCAACCTGGAAATTCACCCGTTCTTATAGTTGATTTGAATACATCATCAAAAAATTTATGAGATAGATAGGTTAACTTTTGATTATATATGGGGAACACATCTGGAGGTAAAGTACCAATATGATCTCTTAGACAAACAATTGATGATATTAATTTATAAAGATAATCTTCCTTATCAACTTCCTTTTGATAATAAAGTTTGCAGTGTTCAATTGTTTTCATAGGAACAAGTCGGATTATTATACATTCAGAACGTCGATTTTGAGTACGTATTTTTTGGAAGAACTCCGTCTGGGTATCCACATATCCATCAAACACTACAAGAGCATCAAATCTGATTGATGATATTCCTTCTTCATCACGTTGGAATTGTCCATCATGAGGTAATAAATGAATTGTAGTTGGGCAACCTGAATTTTCCAGGGGAGTCCCACTTTTACTTGCTTTCTTAGACTCTCGTTGAACATTATTCCCCATGTATCTTTTTATCAACTTGTTACCTGTACAACCTAATAATAATGCTTCCACTAAATCAAAAAACCTCAAACTATTTTTCATCACCACTCCAATATGTTTTGGTTTTTGTTTGTTATTCTGTATTATTACATTCATCAAGTCTTTGAGTACATTAAATTTCCCACTTGTATCTGCTAGTTTGTTTGGCATATCCTTCATGGAAAGGTTTTTGGGCATATAATGATTAATCAATAAATAAGGGTGTGTTGCAACCAACATACAATTGTCAATACAAATTTCTAAAGATTTGACAATTAAATCACGAGTATCATTTGTTTCACAATATTTTAAAATGTCTGGATAGTGTAATGAAACAATCTGGTCAGTTAATTCTTTTTGAAATTCATACATTGGTGTTGGCAAGTGATAGTCGCCAGTATAATTTATTTCCCCTAAGTCCAAATCAATAATAGGAGGTTCAGGTGTACCATCCAATATCTTAAGTAAATTCATTCTTTAGCTGGCCCCTTGAGGTTTGTTTTGATTTTTTTTTGGCAGTATCTAAAACGTATAACAATACACCCTTTTCATACACTGATGTATTTTTGGAGTGAGAGATTTATTTTCCGCACATTTTTAAATTTTATTTTTTTTTCTTATTTGACTTGATGCTTATATACAGGAGTCCTAATTACCCCCAAAGTTTAACTGATCGATCCCAACCACTACTGGCGATCCATTTACCATCTCCACTTATATCACAGCTCATTACTTTATCATTATGACCTCTTAATGTATTAACTTTACTCCAATTATCTGTTGACCACACTTTTATCAATCCATCATATGAAGAAGTTACTAAAAATGTTCCATTCGAATCAAGTGTCACATCATTTGTTAACAAATCAGCTAGGTCACGCTTATAAAAAAATCGTACTTCACTTACTAGTTTTCTATGTGCCGGTATCGAAAATATCTCATCATTCAGTCTATCTATTTTGCGTAGATCCCACATTTTCACATAACAATCAGCACTTGCAGTGGCAAAATGATATCCATTAGGTGACCAACAAATACTATAAATCCCATGAACATGTTTTCGTAAATTGGCAATATATCGTCCTGAACGTAAATCCCATATATAACAAATACCATCTAGTCCACCTGATGCAAATAAACTCCCATCTGGATGAATACTTCCAGCAAACATCTCCTTTGAATGTCCCTCTTGTTGCAATAGACAGGTTGAAGTAGCAACATCCCATAGTTTCCAAGTTTGATCAAATGAAGATGATATAATGTAGTTACTACATGGATGAAATAACGTTTTTGTTATCCTCATCTCATGTGCACTCTTGATACTTTGAATTGGTTTGAGCTTCATATCTTCCTCTTCATTGAGCTTCCAAAAGTTAATTGTTCCTTCGTTGCCCCCTGAAACAAATATATCATCATCCGAATGGAGATTCCAATCTAATGCACTTGCCTTTTCTGTATGAAAACCAGGTGTTGCTTTATACTTGGTGTTTAAATTTGAAGAATCTATAATACTGATGGATCCATCCCATGAACCACATGCAATAAGATCGCTTCTTTTAGAAAACCGAACAGTTGAAATTGCTCTAGTATTTCCTGGTATGAACTGTGATCCATACAATTCATAAGATGATAGTTTGGCATTTATGGATCTTCTATTCTTCAAAACTTTTATAAAATCGTGTTCTTTCGACTTTTGTTTTAAATTGTGTATTCTCTGAGAAGATCTCTTAAGTGATGTATTCAAAATTTCCATTCTTGCATCATATAGCCTTGAATCTCCTGGAGTATAAAATATCTCATCATCTTCAAGATCTTCATCTTCACTTTCATACTCGTCAACTTGATAGTTATCATTTGATGATTGAAGCAAATTTTTCAATCGTTGTCTCCTTGCCTCGGTATCTTCTCCTTCAATCTGAATTGGTTCCCCGCGTTTCTTCAATTCATACTCAATTTCTTCTTCGGTTTTAGGTAGTTCAATTGATTCATCTATATCGTTTATGATTGGTATTTCACTGATATCCATTGACATGTTTGCTGTAACTCAAAATGAAAAACATTTACAAAGTGAATAATTATGCAGTTTATTTTCTTTTGCTTGTGTTTTTATTTTTTTGTGCCTTAAACATTTTAGATTGCGATTGCAAAAAACAAAAAAGTTAAAAATTAGGAAACAGCTATTTAAAAGTAAATACTATAGAAACATCTTTTTAGAATATGGTTATTGGTGATTTTCTTTTAAGATTCGACTAGCATATTCGGCAAAATTTTCCTTATCATTTATTCTTTCATCAAGATTTGGTTGACAAAAAATGGCCAATGTATTTCTTGCAATAGATGGCAAGTTTGTTCCTTTTACAAAATGTGGAACTGCCTTAAACTTTCCTCTAGAGATTTCCTCTAAAGCGGATCCAGATTGGAAAGCAATTGAATCACTGGGTATGTTAACTTTTACAATCTCGTTGTTTCGATTTCGTATGTACAATCCTGACGAAGGATCTGGAGAGACCGAGAGTGAAGATGTTATCCCCATGGATTCATCCAAATATAATGCTGATGTCAACCCTGTCAAACAAGAATGATCAAGATGTTCACCACACCAGTTGTCTTGACTGGTGATCTCGCTTTTACTTGGAAAATAATGCAACAAACGTGCCTTGGTACATGTTGAATCCTTTACTATCCTCTGTAAGTATCCTGATTCATATTCTGGGTAAATTTTTTCAATGTATCTGTCACAATTGACTGCTATCGACTCAGCAACATCAATGATAAAATTGCATAGTTTTTTGCAATCGCTCTGAAAAGTTGCTAGTCCCTCTAGATCTTTTGATGGCCAAATGTTGGGAAGAATATAAGGTTTGCAATCTGGAAATCTAGCTACTAAATCTTCTGTGGGGCCCTCGAGGAGGGGGTCTTTATGAAATGAACAGTTGATATAGTATGACCCTTTATGAAAATCTGGTTCTCCGGAACTTGCAAGAATCTCCTTCCCACAAGACCAGCCGATAACCCACATGGCTTCTTTGCATTCGAGCTCGTTCAATATATTAGAAGGTAAATTAGCCAATATTGATGCCGATTTCAATACTTTGAGTCTTAATTTCGGAAACCATGATGGAAGATCATCGACAAGAAGGATTCCTAATGAATTTGGACCAAACGCGTCTGATAATTTCTTGTCTTCAATTCCGTTTTGTAGATCACGTAGGGATACAACAACTGGGAGCAATGACTGAGTATCAATCCTTTCCTGTTAAATAATGCAAATTAGTGAGCTTCATTTAATTTTCGTAAATTATCTTTTTCATTCAATTCTTTAAATGTTAAAAAAAACCCAAAAACAAGATCTTGTGTCAGAAAAAAATAAGCCCGACGCGGGGGTCGAACCCGCAACCTTTTGATACCTTCTAAGGATTAACTTAAAAGTCAAACGCTCTAGCCATTGAGCTAGCCAGGCACTTTTTTGCGGAAAAAAATTTCCTGATTTTAAAATTGTCCAATATTCACGTGATATACGCATGACAAACACGTGATTTTTAGTCTATTTCTTCCTTTGATTGCAAGTAATCCGATGAATATCCCTCTTACCTTGACCATTCCTGTTAGCTACTATCTTCAGTATTTGTAGATTATCTGGGTATAAAAATTTTGGTTTTCAAATTAAAAAAATGGCATAGCAAAAAGGATTCATCAATTTTTTTTTCAAATACAATCTATGAATCCCTTTTCTTTCGATACATTCTGTTTGTTAAAATGTTATTTAGGAAGTTCTTCCTTGTCTTATATCATTAGTTAATTTGCCGTTAATGATGTTCTGGTATGGAATCAACCTCAATTTCATTCATGAAGCATAAAATGGTCTAATAAATATGAGATATGTTCCACATAAACAATTTGAAAAAAGAATAGGCTGTATATGCAATAAAAAACTCCAATAAACCCACAAAGAGATGCACCATCTCTTCACACCCGGAAATTGCCCAAATGTGGATTATTTGCACTTTTTTGTTGAACATATAAAGCAAGAGGTGAACAAGCGATATTGAATAAATCTATTCTGTTTTGTTTCTGTTTGCAGCTGTCTTGATTTTCACAGACTGCTTGAGGAGAAACCTTTAGATTTGCAGCCATTTTTTTCGATACATACTGTTTACTCTTTTTTTCAAATCCAATCTGTATATTTAGTTCAAATACATGCTAACATATAGAAATAAATAAGCATCTATATAATATAGAAAATTTTAAAAAACGTTTACTAATTTCTAATACATGTTAACATACATAAATGCAAAAAAACAGCTCTGTAGATGAGAGAGAAAATGTACGAAGAATGTTAATGCCTGATGCTAATGGTTAAGTTAGATACAGCTTCTCTATTAAATGCTCTAAATATTACAGTTTTATACTATTGTATTCTACTTAAACTACAACCGATTCATTATGAATTTCTTCTTTCGATCTTATTGCCAAATATGGCAAAATTACGCTCGAATTACTGTAAACATGGCCATACTTCTTGACACATTTCTGTTGAAGTTTCTGAACCTCTTTTGTATTATCCATTGGAGTACCTCTGGAGAGAATAGTACTCATAGCCTTTGACCTTCTCTTCTCGTTCTTAACGTGAAGTTTATATCCACACTTCTTCAAGTGCTTAATTGCCATGTTAAGGTCATTGTTGCAACCGTGTAGCAAAGTAGTTATCTGTATATCCTTGAGATGATACCCCTTTTCAGCAAGTAATCTTTGTAGGGTTTCTTTAGTTTCGTTTAGTTTTCTGTTCTCTCTACCCAAATGCGATGAGATAAATATTGAAAAGGTACTTCTCTCTGTTGATTTTATGGAGATATACTTTCTGAAGTAGGATTTGATTTCAGGTGCCGGAATTGATCTGAGATAAGCTTTATCTATACTCTCGTTTCCCTTAGATCCATTGAACCTACGATTTCTGGTTACGATTTTTTCCCAATAATGTTGATGACGAATAAAATCTTCCTCATTCTGGGCAAAGTTTCCACTTTTTCTTGCAGGAGGTGTTGCATAAAGAATATTAGAAGGTGTTATTTCAGATTCTTTCACTTCAAATTCAAGAAATGATTTTATTTGTTCACTGAATTCTTCTTGGGTATAATTGAGGAGTTGTAATTCCCATTCAAACAATAAATTTTCAATTTCTTTCATTACTTCTGCATAGGTAAAGTTCCCACTCGAGACACAAATATAAATACCTAAAGTCTGTTTATTATATCTCAACCCACTGAGGACAAAGTATCCCAACTGTTTCTTTGTTCTGAGGACCGAAGAAGCTACCTGTGCTAGGTTATGCGAGAGAAATATTGCTATATTCCTAGTTTTAGTATCATTTCTAGAACCTAATTGAATGTAATGGTAAACAACATCAGAAATATCTTTCACGTTGGAATTAGTCTGGGTGATTGTATAGTTTCTTCCAGGTCTTAGGAGAATACTTCTTGGTTGTGGGAATTCGATTCGTTTCATGTAAATTTTCAGATGTGAAGTGAGAATATTCACAGAGCGAGTTATTTCAAATGCCTTCTCGCTATCTATACCTCCAGAAATTAGAATATTTACCTTTTTTGGTTTAGTTGTTATCTTTCTAGCAAGATCAACAATATCGTCAATACCAATTAACTCTAAAGCATCAATCCTTTCTTCAAGTGAAAAAAGTCCATTTTCTAATATTAGTATAGATATGGCTGTAGCTTGCTTCATTGAATCTTTCTGTTCTAATCCTTTGTAATTTTCCAACAATTTTAATTTGGCATTTGTAAACTTTTTATACCCAACATTTTGAATATTCTCAACCAAGAATGTGTTAATTTTCTTAACAATCATGTCTATGAAATATGCAAATCCATGATTTGGTCCACAAACTAGTACCGATAGAGACGGAACTAATCCAAAGCTTGGGTATATGGCCCACGAATCCATTGCCAATTCTGCATGATAGAATTCTGGTGTTAACTCATCGGCCAATAATTCTACAAGAATTTCCATGGCAATAGAATTGATTACAGTGCATTCTGTTGTCTCGAAGCAAATCTGAAAGGAAGTTAGTATTCTAGTCGGGGAAGTTGGTGTTTGTGAAAACCAAATCTCATGATGCTCGGAGTAGTCTAGTAATCTTGGCTTTAGATCTTTAGTAGTGAAAGCGTTAAATGAAGTGGCTTCATGAGTGGACAATTCTATGTACTCATCTAATTGATCATGGCTAAGTTTGAGGTATTCATTTCTTTTCAAAATGGTAAACAAGGGAAATCTGCTCTTCATTTGGAACTTGAGGTCGAAAATCTGATAAGAAAACAGATAATTGGGATCTATTTCAAGATGGAATGGAGATGGATGACTTATAGAGCTTGCAATTTTAATGTCTGTTGCAGCCAAAATGACATTCAATTTTCTGATATTGAAAATATACTCTGTGGAATATTTGAAGATTCTTGCATCCCCTGAATAGTAGCAAGAGTCGCCTAATATTATATCTTCAACCCTTTTGTTTTTGTTGTGTAATTCCATTGAAAGTTCGGATGCTTCTTCCATTGGAAGAGTCTCATTCATCCGAAAATAGGCGTTGAATTTAAATATTCTTGAGTACTCTTTTAAAACATCAGCCAACGTGTGGATATCATTTGTCAAAAGTTGATGGATAAAGAAGAATATTGTTTCAATAATGAAACTCAATCCCGATTCTCCTTTCTTCGTTAATTCGGTATCGATTACTAACACTCGATTATCTAATGAAAGTTCTTGAACAAACACATATAAATTTTGTATGTATTGCTTTTCGTCTCTTAAGTAATGGCAAATAGAACCTTTTGATTCGTCACCTAGTAAGTTACACCACACACTTTCATAAAAACGGTTGGAGATACCAAACAAGGGTAGAACTAATCTCATTTTTGCTGAATCATCTTGTTGAATAAACAATACCTTGTTTGATTCAGTAAAAACCTCCCTAGCAATCTGCTTGTTGTTGGCTTCCTTGAGAATTCTTTGGTCAATTTCGTTATATTGATGAATATTCAGAAAGTTTGCAATTGCTAATTTCTGTAATTGAGTTAACGAATAGGGACCTCTTAAAACCAAAGCTAAGTTTTCTGCATAAAAATTCAAGTGGAAATACTTTTGAATCTCAGTTTTCAATTTATGTTGTTTGGTTGATTTTAGTGTTTCTCTAGACCCAGTTGCAAATCTATGAAAAGGATGTCCCTTATCTGCTAGTAACCTAACTCCATGATATAATATCTTATCGTTGTTGAGTAGGTTTAGTTCATGTTCTTGGTGAACAGAATTAATTTCCATGTCCATGTAAGCTTCATTAAATAAAGGCAGGTCAAAGAATGTACTAAATACCTTTAAAGTATAGTTGAATCCTAGTTCATTATTAATTTCAGCCTGGTTAATAGGTACTTCATAAAAGAAACAAGTTTTATCACCAGTTGTAAAAGCATTTCCGTTTCCACCAAGGGAATAAATAGTATTAAGTAACTCGTTCGGAGCTGGATATTCAGTTGTGCCCATAAACACCATATGCTCACAAAGGTGAGCTAGACCAGGCAATTCGTCAGGGTCACAATGACTCCCACTTTTAACAGCCATTGAGCAGGCGGCAATTTTTAGTTTAGGATCTGAGATAAGTAGTGTGGAAAGTCCATTCTTCAATATTATATGTTTATAGGATTTATTCAAATCTGACAAAGGTCTTTTGAACCTTGTTGTAACTGTTCTTGCTTGAAAGTATTCCATTACTGGTGAAGGTGTCTAATTGGTATTATTGGAAGGGAATTACACCTTAATTTAATACCGAATCTAAGATCTGGGGTTTTTCTACCAAGAATTATAAGAACAACCTGGTGTTTAAACGAAAACCCGGAAGATACCCGTTCCGGAAATACAATTAAATGGTAGCGCTGTGTTTGAGGCGAGATAATGCTGCGAAAAGTTAAAAAATATTTTTGACGACAACAAAAACACCCGAAAGAAATTTATCCGAATCTTAATTTGAGTTCCAATTTAGGGAAAATGTGTTATAAATCAACAGACGCTAGATTGAAATATTTATTTAAATGGTTTTGATTTAATATGTCAAGGCGTACTTCAAATCGCGTATCATGCAATCTTTTTTATGTAATATGGATTTCAAATCAACATCAGTGAAAAACAAAAAAAATCCTACAATACTATGTGAGTGATACAATTTCCCTGCACAAGGCTTGATTATTTGCTAACGAATGCGGGTTGTCCACTTTCACGTCAATTTTCTTTAGATTTGTTAGTTTTGAAAGATCACCGTATATTCCATTGTTTTAACGCCATTTAAGTTTATTTCCTCTAGTGATTTTGGAAATCTCCAAAGATCTAGCGGCCCAGTCATGGCATTTCTAAGATTCAACTTCTTGAGATTGGGACAATGTGAAATATCAAGACTAGGGATAGTTGCACCTTCTAAAAACAAAGCTTCTAGTGACTCATGGCTAATTGTAATAGGTTCAATTTGTTGTTTAGAAATTGAGTCCGACAAATTTAGGCACTTTAACCCTATTGGCAAGGAGTCTAGAGTAGTTTGATTTATTATATTCCTTGACAATGCCAAGTAGTTCAAATTGGTCATGAAAATAATGTTCCTAAGTGTGCAAATATTGCAATTGTTCAATTTAAGGGTCTTCAAACAATCGGGAAATCTTACTGTGCAATTTTGATTAAATTGAATCCCTGATAAATCCAAAGTTAGCAAAGATATCATTTGAGACATATCACAGTCGTCTATGCTAGAACCATTGATTTCCAATGATTCTCTATCATTTACCAAAGTGAGTGAATGTAGATTCTGTAATTCAAAAATATTGCAATTGTTAATTCTGCTGATATGGCAGTTTTCAAAACAAATTGAAGCCATTGATTCAGCAAATTTGATACCATACAATTGATTAAGCTTTACTTGTTTCATTTCTAGATAGCTGAGTCTTTTTGGTTTGTAGTTACTCAATGGTTCAAAACTATCCAAATAGCTCAATTTCAAATTGGTGAAGTATTTAGGTATTTTCCAGTATTTTGAGAATTTCAAAAATGGGAAATTAGAAATGTCTAGTGATGTAAGCAGGTCAGGTAACTGAAAATCCTTTCTGGTGATTTCAAAGTTCCCTTCTTCAATAAAGTAATTGTCTAGTGTTTGTCTTGCTTCTACTAATCCACTTTCGATTTCAGAATAATATTGGAAATTGCAAATTCGCAATTTAAGTAATCCATCAGGAAACTTAACTTGTTGAAATAATTGAAAATAGGAATATATATCAAACTTACCAACGATTTCCAATTCCTTCAATGTTCTTAAATGACTTAAGAACTCACCATGATGAATATGTCTTGCCTCAAATAGCAGCAATTTAGTAAGGTAACGTGGGAGAGAGATGTTATCCAAATTGATCCTCTTATTGCGAATAATTGTAAGTGTCCTTAAGCTTGAGTTCGATGTAAGGTTCATGCATTTCTCACTCATCTCATAAAATCTAGGGCCCTCATCTTCCGAGTATGTCCTTCCACAGAATAATGTTAGATTGGTTATTCCTTCTGGCATATCAAAATCAGTATTTTTGAATTCAATGAGACTACTGTAATTAATCCCTAATTTGTGAAGTTTGGGAGCCGCTTCTAATATAGGTCGCAACGCAACAGAAGATCCATTTATCAGAAAAGTTTCCAAATAATGGAACTTTCTAATAAAACTAACAATATCTTGAAACCGTCCCAGGGAAATGTGTAATCTTTTTAGGGTTCTAGGATATTCATAGTCGTCAACAAGATTATTTGAACCAACCAGTGGTAAATCTAAAGTTTCAATCTGATATGGAAATGTAGCTAATTGAGAAATCTTAGAGATGTCTAGTACATGAACGTGTATTGATCCTATATTATTCAAAATTGAAGGAGAATGTATTTCTATTTCCAATATGTTTTCAATGGAAAGTTCAAGATTTCCAATAGGATTTGTTGGGTATTTTTCTCGAAACAGAATAAATTCGTCGACTGTCATTAACACTTGGTTGACATCATTATTACGGTGCATACGGTTACTAGAGCGTCTTGATCTTTGCTTTTGAATTGTTTCTGGATCATGGGCTATATCAATTGTTTCTTGAATTTTTATCTTGTTATAGTAAATGTAGATTGCAATCCGCTTTAACCGATCGTTTCTGACCTCATCTATAATGGATTTCAAGTATTGTTTTTCCACATAAGTTAACACTTTTTCTATTAGTTCGTCTGGTAATGGATAAAAAGTTGTCAATACACACAATGGTGAGCCCATTTCATTCATGATTATTATTGTGTGGGGTCTTGAAAGAAGAATGTCAGGGGAGTTTATCAATTACGATAAAAACTGTGGAGGAAAAAAAAGCGCAATATTTAATTAGAAATTTATTTTGCGTTGTGTTTTGTGGAAGATTTTGCAACCATTGCAACAATCCTAACATTTCAAACTTGGAATACACCACACAAAATTATGGAACAGTATCTTTAATTGAAAGGAGGGCATGGTTCTTTTTATAATATTGAGTCAATATATGCACATGCTCACCAAGGCTTATGCAAAATTTGCCTAAAGTCCTCCCCATTTATAATAACATGGCTTCGCTGCTACTGCGAATAGACACATCAATGCAATGACCGTACGATCTCTTCCAGAGGGATGCTAGTTTTAGAGAAAAGATTGGTTTATTCGGATTATTTTATGAAAGACTTATGTCTTCCCTTACTGTATATGAAAAAAGACCTGTTAAGTACTTAGGGAATCACTAAACTTCAAAATGATCATCTCAGTTTGGGTGAGACATACCGTTTTGATCAGGTGCTATGGTAGGGGTGAAAGGTGTTTTCTTTGCCTTTGTTAGTTGTTAATTAAGTATAACCCACTGCCTTGAGTTTTATTTCATAGTGAGGATCAAAATGTGGGAATTCTTTTGATTGCAAAAAGAAAGAAAAAAAGCAACTCATAAAAAAAAAACCTCATACACATTTAAAACTGCAAATAATATTTTTTTACAGTTTTCATCTGCGACATTTCTGGAACGTAATCCGACCAACAAAAGTATTTTTTTTATTTTTTGTTGGACAGATCAAATTGCTGGTTATTGCCAGCCAGCATGGTTTGGATCGTAGTTCGATGTTCTACAGGAAAGAAGTGGATTCGGCTTTGGCCAAAGGGAAGAATGACCAAGTCATGAGACCGAATCTGGTGGTTCTAAGTTAATTTGGTTCCCATTATGAGGATGTAAAGGACATCTGTAATGCGTTGAAGTGGTTCGACATTTTTCGTATTATTTTTGTTTGCAGTGGAAAGTCGTGTACTTTTGTAAATAAACACATGTTTTTCCACCCTAAAACGGAAAAAAAGAAAAGAAACCCCCCCGACGACAAATCAAAAAGAAATTCACAAAGTGTGACTGTCTCCTATTTTTTTAAAAAGAAAAAAAAAAAAAAAGAAAACCTACTACCACCCTCTCTCTCCTCTTTTTTTTAATTTGATTAACACGTATAAAAGAGAAATCAAAAGAACTATTATTGAATCATTTTAAATATTGAATAAAAGAGAAAGTGAAACAAGACATTCCGTTTATTTTTGTTTGTATTAAGAAATCGCCACTTGAGAATACAACCACATTTTTTTTTCTCTTCCAACAAAAAAAAAACTAAAATAACTTACCAGAGAGTTCATCAAAGAAAAGTTACATGTTAATATAAGTTAAAGAAGATAATATATAAAAAAACCAACATCATAATGTCAAATCAATATACTTATAATAACTATCAACAATATTCACCAAACTTACCAAACTCAAATTTACTTGTTAATACAAGTCCAACGGCTAACATTTCCTATCTATCACCACCAGGGTCATCTAGTAATAGCTTGTCAAGTTCAGTATCTAGTCAACCAAGTAGTGCAAGTTCTATGCTTAGTAATGCTAGCATACTTAGCAATAGTACATCTGGCTATTCATTCCATACTCCTAGATTAAGATATTATTTATCTAAATCATTTGATATGGAAGATGATTTAGAATTTTGTCCTGACATTCCAGAAACTTTCCATACAAGTCCTTGTTTAAAGAAGTTTAATCCCTATACTGCTACTAGTTTTTCTCCATCCCAAGATCAAACATCACCAAAGAGTGCCCATAGCACTACTGCAAGTACATCTCCAAGGGTACATACCCCCAGAATTAGAAAACCTTTAGATATCATCAACCCTCAAACTAAGATGAGAATTGAATCTCCTGCTAATCAAAAGTAGGAAACATGATACGTTTATATTTTTTTTGATTTAATTTACAAGAAGAGAAATATATCCAGACAATTTTTTTTATTTTGAAATTCGACTTTATTGATTATTATGCGTTTGTTTTTAGTTTGTGTTTGAGGATTTGTTTTAAAGGGAGTTGATACTCTCGGGATGTACTATGCTACTTAGCGACTTTTTGTTTGACAAAAAAACAGATGGTAATACTGATTATGCTTGTAAATACAATGTGATGTGTATATTGATAATTGGTGGTGGAGTAGGGATAGGAGGATAGAGATGGACTATTTGTTTTAATATTTACTATAATTCTAGAAAGAACGTTTAAATGCCAGTTGTACTTTTTGAAAGTGAAGGATTGAATTCATTATGGTATTTTTACACTATTATTGCATATTAATTTAAGAAGGTTTCCCGCTATTATTCTTTGATAGATGTGGTTGGTGAGATCTTTATTTTTTAAAAAAACATTCATTGGGGACACATTCCTGGGGGAAAGAATATTTCCATAAGTGATAGAGTGAAAATTATTTGATTAGTATGGAGGAAATTTCTATCAGAAGTTGTGTCTTTTTTTTATATATAAATATACTTGGTTGGTTACTTAGAAGGGTGAGATGCTTTGTACTTCCCACTAATTTTATCAATTATTTGCATTTTGTTGTTTTCATATATATTTTTGTTTTATATTTGGGCATAGAATAAATTAAAGGGTTGAGATGGTTCTCCAATAAAGAAAGGTGTTGTTGTTATTTTTATATTTTTTGATACACTTGTACATCCTAAAGCATCCTTGGTTCTTTTTTTCGTTGTTGTTTAAAGCATAATAAGTTGGTTTTGTTGAATTTCATTTGTTTGATATATTTTTATTATTGTATTGTATCGTTCATTTCAATGGTTTTCAAAGTTTTGGTTATGGTGGTTGTTTGGTTTCATAGCAATTTATAAGTATTATTATTAGTTTTATTATTATTATTATTATTTCAATGTATTAATTAATATATATTGTCGTAAATATATATCATCTCATGAATGTATGTATGCTTTCTTTTGTAACCATCAAACCCATCTTAAGTAAAAGCAATTTAGCAAAAGTATTAAATGGCAATGTTGGTAGTCGCTACTACGACGTTGAGTGAAATAAGATCTGGATTTAGATTAGAACCTTTTTTTTTTGACAAGTCTAATTTTTTGATGATCTCCTTTCAAACGAAAGATTTCAATCTACAAGCAAGTTGTGCAGATATATGGTCCCTGAAGGAGTGTGGTTTGTGGTCCTTCCTAGTCATGTTGTTAACTAAAATGCCACCAATATAAGAAAATCATTCTAACTAGTAATCACTCTTATTGTTGCTTTTTTTTCCGTGTATGGAAAAATCTCCGATAATGGCTGCAATTTTGGATTGGAAACTATACCGCCACCTATGGATATATAAAACCCATACAAATCCCTCTCCTGCGGATTTCATGTTCATCCCATAATCACATACATAATCAACAATGCAACAAGTGTATACCCTTTGTGTAATTGTGATCTCAACTTTCCTTACTTCGATGGCAACAGCTGCGAATACTGCCTCCCAAGCATCACTCTTGACCAGAATTGCATCTGATTTAAAAGAGAACCAAGCTGAATATCTCAGTTTTTTTCAAACAGGCACTGTTTCCCTTCCTCTTGATTTCTTGCAGATGGTTGGACAAATTACTGATGAATCATTTACTACCTTAGTTGACAATAAAGAGTTTATGGCTCAAGTTGATCAAGTTGTCACTCAATTGCCTTGGTATAATGATAGAATTGAAGGAGGAAAATTTGTTGCTGCCACTGCAACTACTGTTGGTGGTGGAAGTATTGTTGATTCCGCTGAATCAATCCTTCCTTCGGTTTCGGAAATTAGTGGCAATGGTTGTTCGTGGAGAAGAGGAAGCTTGTTTTCCACTTTTGCTGCGATGATGTTGGCTTTCATTTAGAGTTTCATCTTTCGATGATTTGATTAATGGAAATTATTGGTTTAAATAAATAGATAAAGTTTTTATAAGTGTGTTGATCGCTCTTTTAGATAAAATGAAAGTACCCGCATAGCGAAATCTTTATTAATTCCTTGTCAATACTGAGAAATCAACCAACTTCTGATTTTCTTGAACCTCTTGTTGGAAATGGCTGCGAAAAAATAAAAAATCTGAACGTGAATGAACTGATCTGGACAGTTGCGTTCCCGAAGATCAATTCCAACACGGTCACCTTCTTGAACATATCCGGTCTATGTAAAGCTTGATGTTAATCGAGTCTTGACTGGATAATCGAACACTTGCATTGTAGTTTGTTCAGATTTTCAAGAAGTCTGCAAAAAAAAATCAAGATTCCTGTAATTTTAAGGTTCCAGGTGCACTCATCTTTTAATAGGGATCGTTATACATGACTGCTAATAGCTTCTTATTTTCAGATTGTCCACAATGACACTTCCTGTCTTATGAAAAGTTTTTTGACGTTTTTGGAGGGTCAAAAAAAAACGACTGCTAGGGAGTTTTCAAAAACAGAACTCTGAAGGATCGCTGCTTATTCTATAAAATCTTTCACATATATGATTTAACTAGTTAGATTGAATATATTACATTTGTAAGTGCTAGACGTGAAATATACCTTTCGAATAGTCTTAAAACAATTTCAGTTACCAAGCAATTTTACCAATTTTTTCCTCCAATAATCACAAATTTTTGAAACCATAAAAGCTTCGACATTTTTTATAAATAACCAGATTGACACATAGACCATTGATTCTACTTTCTGAATATCTACATTTGGTAAGCTAGTGATAGGTATTAGGTGATTTATTCACCAGAAATGAGATCAAAAATCACGTGACTCCAAAATCGGCGCACAATATTTTAGGCTTCTAAAATCACGAATAGTCCGTGATAGTTTAGTGGCTAGAATTACCGTTTGTCGCATGGTAGACCGGGGTTC
>JAKTZT010000086.1:0-26624 GCA_030578955.1 Hemisphaericaspora insectamans | reverse complement strand
TATTTCTTGGTTCCACATTTTAGTTTCAATTCTTTTAGATTAGGAAATTCAATTGAGGTATTTTCTGGTTCAGGTGGACTAACCTTTAAACGTACAATCTGTTTGGGAAGTATCAAACGCAGTATTGGAAATTTACTTGAAAAGTACTTTAGATTTCTCAAATAGGATAAATCAATCACTGACGTCATATCGGTGGAGGAGGACTTAATACGCAAGTCTAATTCTTGTAAAGATTGGGGTAAATCAACGCTGTCATTGTCGCCTTTATATAATAACTCCAAATGAAGGGTTATTAAATTGGGAGGGAGATTGATTAAATCATCCTCTTGAATTTCAAAAAATATCAGTAAATATCGGAGCCATATTAACTGAAACGGTTTAACTATGGTATTTAAAACATCTACCGTCAATCCATAAACATTATCTGTAATTATATGACCACTAGTACCCCGACAATTTAGTCTTGCAAATGTATATGGAAGAGATAAAAGCTTTGATATACATTGTTCGTCCATTGAGTTAATAAAACCAGCATCTATTTCAACTTTTTCAAGAAATTTTGAATGTGATTTATGAAGAGTAAATATATCTTTAAAATGATAAAAGATAATAGTTTCCGGTTTACATTGAGGATATGTCTCCATAAATTCAATAAACTCGTTTGAATGATAAAAGGACAATTTATGAGTAACATGCAAGCTTTGAATAAATTCATCACCAACTGGATAATTTGGCTTGAAATTATGATCTTTAATTAATCCATCTCCAATATAAACCGTGGTTAATAAGATTTTACGAACATAACTTCCAATTAAAGGATCATCGATATATAATTGTAAGAATGGATCTGGGATATAATAAAATATTAATTCTATTACTTCTGAGGGTAAATTTAAAATTAATTTGATAAATGGCTTCGTCATAAGTTTTTTAATCAATGGGTTTTTTTACAAGCTTTCAAGATGGGAATGTTATGTAATTTGCTACTTTTACCTCTTCCCCAGTGACTGATACGTTTCTCGTTTATTCGAGTTAGTTCACTTACGGTCTAAACTAAGTTCTGATTCGTTGATCAATTTTATTATAAGAAGGTTTAATCAGTAAGGAGTTTTTCTCTCTTAGACAATTTAGTTGTATTTTAGACGATTCGATTAGACGATTAATCCTATTGGACTATTCTTTACAATTTGCAAATGTTTGTAAATTCACATAAGCCGCACACGATCTAAAACACCAACAAAGGGGGGAGGGTTTAATTATTTTTCTTCTCTCTCTCATGTTATTCTCTCTCTCTCATGTTATTCTCTCTCTCTCTCTATCAACTTTTTCAGTGTTATATACTTCAAAAGGACTAACTAAAAAAATCATTGACAACCCACTTGTTAAAAGTAATAAAAAGTTTCAGTATTCGGATTTAACCCGATTTTTAATACCAACCCCCATGGAACGTGAGGGGGCAGGTAGCTAAAAAAACGGGTAATAAATAACCTTCTCTCTATAAAATGGTTGCAAATTTTTTTGTTGTTGTTGTGCTGCTGTGTTCTACTTGAGTTTTGATTTTGGAAAGATAGAAAGCAAGAGATTTTCTTAATGAAAATGTATTAGCAATATATATATATATATATATATATATTGATTGGTTGATTGATTTGGGTGGACACGCACACAAATATATGAAGTGATGATGATGAAAGTGTACGTCTCTTTTGTACGGTATAAAAACACCAAGAGAGGATCTCCCCTCAAAAAACTTTTATAGCACCACCAACCACACACACACACACACAATCAACGTCTTCTTTTCTTTATATATAATAAATTACCTGCAAATAATAGAAGAAATGAACAGGTATCCATTCTGATTTAATAGTTGGGTTAGATATTTACCCACACATACACACATGCACTCTCACTCTCATATTTAATAAGGGTTCCAAGAACTATTTTTTATTCTTATTCTAGATCGTATGCTCACCCCCACCACCACCACCACCACCACCACCCCACCTCTTTTCTTTCTCATTCTATGTCCGTTTTAACTTATAGTGCTGATATGGTCCAAATTCTTCGATATCGACACTCTTTATTAAATGATGGAATATTTGGGAGCGCTGTTATCATTTTTTCTTTTTTGTTTTTAAAAAAGCAACACACACACATTTTTTTGAAAAATTAAATGGATGGAGAAACCTTACATTCCCCATAAAAGTAATATTACACACACGGCATATACATAGTAGTTAAAGATATGACATCACCGTTGTTAGATAATAATAATAATCCAATATTTGGATCACATGATGAAGAACACATAGAAGAATCTTTAACTATGTTTTTTGATAATAATTTTAATCCTTCTGCTTATATTGATAAATTAATTCAATCTATTCAAGGTGGTAGTCTGGGTAGTGGCATTGGTGGTGGCTATTCAAAACACTCTTTATCTAAAGTTTCAAATGATATTTCCCAATTAATAACTCATTTAGATTATTATACTAATGAATTATCTAATCGAAATTTAAAGGAAAAATTGAATACTTTGGAGAAATCAAATCAATTGATATTTCCTCATATAATAGACAATGATGGTGGTGATGGTGATGGTGGTGGTACAAGAGAAGAAGATGATGATGACAATGTAAATACTGGTTCAACTAGATTACAATATCATATTAATGTACTTTATAATTCCATGATATCTCTTCAATCGGAATTATTGACTATAAATGAACAGATTGATAAGAATTTACAAGACGTAGCAGTAGACGGAGACGCAACAACAACAGATAAACAACAACCCATAAATGATTTAATTGAATTGAAAAGAGTTAAAGCAAATTTAATTAAAGTTTTACAAATATTTGAATTTATCAAGAAATCTTTAACTTTTGGTGGTGAGAATCTGGCTATTTATACAATAGATGAATTTCAAAAATTATTAGATAATTTATTTGAAAGTATAAAGATTCAACTTGATGATAAAAAGAATATTAATAAAATATTTCAACATATTGACAAATTAATTGAATTAAATTATTTATTTACAAATTTATCTAAATTTAATCCAATATTTAAGAAATTTATTGGGAAACTTGTCAATTTAAAAGAAACTTATACCAAATCACAGTCATAGATATATCCCTGTATATTTATATACAATAAAAAAGACATAGCAACACAGACGGATATTTGAGATTTTAATTTCTCAGTGTTGAAGTCATATCTAGTCAAGTATATGTATTATTTAAATTATTAGTTATCTTCGATATTATTCTAGTTGGATTTTTTTTACATTTAAGATCATGAGTATTGGTCCTTGTATGTATAATTTTCTCATTTAGAACTCTTAATAACACTGCTCTGGAGTTGTCTCACAAACGGTAAACTGCTGGAGGCCTAGTATAACCGAAATGTTTCTTCTGGTCAGGCAAACTACTCGGTCCATGAATAACCAAAATCACATTCAGGTTAATCTTTTGTCACAACATATCCGTACATAAAAGTCTTTGTTGATACTGATTATTTTGTCGTCGACTTAGAATTTGGATAAATATAAGTCAATTCCCATTTTTTAATCATCTTACTTACTTTTTATTGAGAAATACTTAGTGTATCTCCTACGCCTGATGAGGAAGACTTAGTCTATAGAAATACACGACTTTTGCCACTGTCTGACGAGTTGAGAGATCTCTCTAACTGGTGATCTCAAAGACTGACAATATAATTTTTAGAAAAAAGAGATTATTCATTTGTTTCTACTTATGTAATTCCTCGTACTTCTTACAATCTGCCTGATATTAAGACTTTTCTCGAAAACCTCAAGAAGAACTACTCATTATACCTTCACAATGATTCCCCATCACACACCGTGTGTCGACAACAAATTTGAACATATTATTGATCTTATGGCCTTCAAGAAATATCCAAATCGAAACTTCTATCCTATGGGTCCAGATAAAGAATCCCAGATTCAAAAACTCTTGGCTACAAGGTTTAAATTGAAGAATCACAATCACTTGTTTGTAGCACCAATTGTATTGGTCCCCAAACCTGATCAGAACTTCAGACTTTGTATCGACTATCGTGACCTCAACCATCTCACCATTCCTGACAGTTTTCCACTTCCACTTATTGAAGATTTAATCACTGTTATTCAAGACTCCAGTTACTTCTCCAAAGTTGTTACCATCAAATCAAATGTTGCGAAAAAAGGATAGAAAAAAGACTGCCTTTAGAACTCCGTACTGGTTTGTATCAATGGAAAGTAATGCCTTTTGGCTTACGTAACGCCCCTGCCACGTTTCAACGTGAACATGAACCGGATATTCAAAGGAACTCTTGGGACGTTTCCAAATGTATATACTGTACATAATTTTTAAAAATTGTATAGAGTAATATAAAAAAAAAAACCAAAAAAAATACTGTTTTGAAGATAATTAAAGTAGTGAGATCCATCGTCAATGTCCCTTAGCAATAAATATCCTGCGAAAGCAGGCCTTGCTAGATGAAAAACAAATTCAATCACACCATACACCAATTTAACCCTCGCTTCAATCATTTTAGTTTGTGCCTCCCAGTCCCCACGATCAGCATAGTATGTCGCTTGAGCTTGTATATATTTATAATACAATAAGAGATTTTTCGGAACCTCAAGTGCCGACATACCAAACAAGTGCACAAAAGTATACGCTCTAGTTGCTTTACCTACTCGGGAATTGTATACTCTCAACATGGTCCTCTCAGTGGTCTCCCAGATATCAACAGCGATTTTTTTTACTTCTCTAAAATAATCACTAGCTGATCTCGCTTCGAGGCTAGTTTCATCAAGGGGCATTTGCATTCTCAACTCCCCTTGAGGCCGAGTTGCAACAATATCAAATGAACCGTACACCAGCAAGGGCCAGATTGAAAGTGACGTTAATATTAAACAGAATATTGATAATGATCTCATGTTAATGGACTCCGGAAAAAGCTAAACATAAAGAAAAGGTGGGGGAATTGACGAACTCAAGAAATTAACCGAAAATTGGCATTTCGCTACACATTCTGGATAATTCCCGGGTTGTGGGTAAGGCAATTTTTATCGAGCATAAAAAGTTAGTTATCTCTCTCTGATCTAAATCAGATTCTCTTCAAAACTTCACATATTGTTCCAAATCAGAATGCATGACATTCCAGGGTGAACAGGGAATTATTGACGGAAGTCTTAAGAGTGCAAACCAAAAGTTTATTTATTTGATTAATTATTATTATTATTATTATTATTTGTAGAAAATCTTACACACACACAACGGAACAAAAAGAATACCCACACATATATATACAAGTAGTTGCGCAGGGGTCCCATCTAAAGTTGACCAGTTAATCTTGCCTTTTCTTTCTCTTCTTGTAATTGTTTTTGTTTTGATAAATTTCGATTTAATACTTCCAATTTTCTCATTTCTTCATGAGGATCAAAATCTCCACTTGATAATTTTTCATAAATTTCATCATATTTCCCAGTTGATATTGGTCCATTACCTTTCATTCGTTTACTCATATCAAACATTCCATTTTTACATTCCATAAAATCTTTTAAACTAGCTAAACATAATTCTGGAAGATCTTTTTTTAATTCTGGATTACCAAGACAATCTTTTGGTTTATTTCTTTCTATTAGAACACATGGAGATCTTTGTAAGCAAATGGCAAGTGCCTTTCTTTGATCTTTACAACTAAAAAAAGTTAGTAGAGAGTCTTGTGAGATTACCCCCTATTACAATAGAAAACATACCTAGCACCCATATTGAAATATACTAATTTGGTTCTCTGAACTTAACTTGTTTATTAATCGTATGATGTTTAATGCCCTGGGGTTTGGTTGAAAACTTCTTTTTTTTTTTGCTTCTCTTTTTTGATATTTTCTTTGTGTCACGTGTAAAGTTAATATCTACGAGTAAAACTGGATTCAGTGTAATAGTTTTCTACTTAAAAACAGAGGAAACCCTTTTTCCAAGGGATGTTGTATACTCACATATGTTAAAGATATACAGACTTTGGAATTTCAGGTGGCGGGGAGGGGAGTTCCCCTGTAAATTTTATTCTTAATAAACGGGGCTAAACAGAATTGTGAGAATTAAACGTTAACAAGACTATATATAATCAAGAAATCCTTAGTTGTACAAGAGAGGAGTTAACTAGACAACAATTGTTCCCAATTTTGAGTCAAAAAAAACATAAAGCTATAAACTAAAAAAGCTATGGTATTAGCAGCGGCTATGCTTTTTCTTTCTCTTGGGTTGTGTCGAGGGAGGACTTCTTATTCACAACTAAAGAAATCACCTTCATATTAGAAGGTATTTTAAAAATATCAATTTGATCAAACTTCAAAATATCAAAAACTTCAAAATCCTTACCACTCCAAATAATCTCCTTTTTTTCATCTTGACCTTGACCTTGCTTGAAAACCATTCGTCTCAACTGTTCCCAAGTTTTATAAATCCGATGAGGTCCATCAACATGTAAATGAACAACTCTAAGTTCTTTCAACTTATTTACAAGTTTATTAATTTCAAGTTTTGAACAAATTGAAATATTCAACTCCTTTAAATTATTGGGAAATTGAAAAGATTCATCAAATGATTTAATACGATTAGAAACCAATGATAATGATTCAATACAATTGGGAAGCTTTATAGTTTTTTCAATAATAATCTTGGGGAATTTATTACCACTTAAATCTAATTCTAACAATTTACAACATTGTAAAAGGGAAATTTTCTTCAATTTATTATTTTGCAACTTTAAAATTTTTAAACTTGATGGAAGGTCTTTATCCCATCTTGGACAATAACGATATGATCTTGAATTCAACTCATTATAACTTAAATCGAGGATTTTCAAATTATGCAATTGTCCAATGTTACTACGCAAAATTGTATCAAACCCACAATGTGAAAGATTCAAAGAAAACAATTTTAAGGGAAACTTAAAACCGGAAATTGATGAAATATTCAAATGACTTAAAACTAAGCAATGCAATTTCTTAAAATCTAAAAAGTTAATTCTTCTATCCACATAATCAACTTGATTCGACCCCTCCTGCAGCAGCTGCCTCTTCTTCCTCCAACAATCAATAGATGTAGTAATAGTCAACGTTTCTAATCTTGGCAATTCCATATCCATTAGCCATTCCAATACATTCAAGTTTGAATAACTATAACCTCCACCCCGCAGTAAACTTGTAACTTTTAAATCTTTAATATTGATGGGTAATCGATATCTCCTACGATAATCAGGAATAAACCCTTCAAAATATAAAGTTAAACCAAGTTTTTCAAGATTTTCAAACTTTGTATACCATCTAATAAATTTACAACTATACAAATATTCATCCAATTCTTTAATATTAGAAGAGAGTCTAACATAATTCCCACGATTACTTTGAATTTTCATTAAAACAAGTCTTGGTAAAAAAATTTCGACATCGGCATATTTAATAAATCCAATTTGTAAAAACTTTAAATTTGGAGGCAAATTTAATTGAACTCTTGAAGTAGGAATATCTAATGAATATGATAATGTTAATTGTTCCAAAGATTTAGGTAAATATTCAAGATCAGAAATTGAAATGGATAATTTCCGACTAAATGTCAATTTTTTACAAAATTTCAATTTTGGTAAATGAGTAATAATCAATTGAGAATTGATAAATGACAATTCAACTTCATAAATATAATCATGATATTCAAATGATAATGTCTTCATCTCAGCATCACACAAGGAAATTTTAGCTCCAATTCTCAATTGTTTTAAATTCAATAAACTTGTCAATTGTTTAGAATTCTCATCATCATGATTAGTATTATCATAACCATAAACAAGTAATCGTTTTGAATTTACAAGTAAATTAGGATCCACTTTATATACAACAGTTGCATCTTCAATTCTATCAAAACTAAGATTAATTGGTTTGAAATTAGGAAAATTAAAACAAAACTTGAGAAATTCTTCTGGTCCATAAAAGTAAATTTGACCATTGTTTCTGACTTGTTTATATGTAATGCCTCCAAACTGGGAGGAGGAGGGGGACAACGATGGATATACATCCTTTGTACCAATCAAACATTGATATAAATGACTAAATCGTTGTTGTTGTTGTTGTTGTTGTTCCTCCTTGTTATTCGTGGGTGCCAAAACTCGGATATTTCTATAATATGAACAAAATGCAAAAGTATGAGTTTTTTTCATACGCATACATTGTAAAAGATAATCAGATGGAAGGTAATCAAATATTAATTGTAAAACCTTTGGTGGGAATTCAAAGGATTTCATTTTTTGTTTTGGTTTAGGTTGGGGGTATTTGGTTAAACTCCTTTCTCATTGGGGAGAAATCCAACACGACAAAAATGGCATTGATTAAGATATTTATAGCATGTTTTTTTAATGCTTCGTCGTTATTACTTCCCCATGGGTGGGGGGGACAAGGTGGGAAATATCTGGAAGGTGTGGGTGGGTATGCGTGTTAAGGAATCAACAATCTCTCAGAAATGTATATATAGCATGAATAAAAGGGAAACTCGGCGGGGAGTCTAATGAAAAAACACCAATTCTTACCTAGAAATCTCTCACAAGTGTTAAGATGGATGGTAGTAGTGTGTAGAGGGATCTTCCTCAAAAAGCAGCTACAAATTTATTTTATTCTTATCGGGAGTAAAAGCAACTCGGTGTTTCCTTAATTGTAACATATATTACCACCACACACTCATCTTCCCACTGACACAAAAAAGTAAATAAAAGAAACTGAAACTGAAACTGAAACCTGTTTCTCGTCAATTTCCCCCCGCCATACTTTCCAAATATTTGTATGTGGAATAATTCAAACTCTCTTCAAGCTTTAAAAGGAGTTCTCTCTGACTTATGTGTATATCATCTTGATTTCTCTCTCTCCCTCTCTCTCTCTAGTGGGATATAAATATTAGCAGATATTTCATATGTACTGTATCATGTATATTAGACAGATCTAATATATGTACTGTATTATCTAAGGTTTTTGTTCACCACCACTACTCGCAACTTTGTTGTGGGAACAAAATCAAAACAATGTTTGCCTGCTCTCCAATACAAATGTTATGCGTGCACTCCCTTCCCAAATACTATAAAGAAATTAGAAACTATAGGAATCCTTTTGTTAGGAAGGTGGGAGGTCAGGGAATTCAATTTAACGGAGATTATAAAAAGTTTTAATTAAAAGGTCGGATATTAGACTTCATGGCACGTGCTGATTCTTACCGGAATTGTCCCCCATGCTTTTTTTTTTTATCAACAAACCCAAAAGAAGGCGTTGAAATTAAACCAATCAACCAACTTCAAAACTTTCTTCTAATAAGAAAAGTATCGCCCTGTTCTGCGTTGGTGTGTGTTACTGTGTGTACATAGATGACCATCACATTTGTACCTGGAGAGGTAAATAAAACTCCTTATTCCGTTGCTCAAGGAAATTGGAAAAATCATCATATTTTGGTTTATGGTTCTGGTAACAATTTAATCATTACTGGTGCTACCTTACAAGAATCCAATAAGAATCCTAATCCAAGTACTATAGATAAGAATCTACAAACAATCTATTTAGATAGAGATCCATATGCTATTGCTATCAATGAATTGAATGGGTTAATTATGATTTCAATTGAATCAAGAATTTTAATATTTAAACCAATTAATGAATATATGAAAATTCCTAAATGGCAACAAATAATATCCTTTGAAGTTAAAGATAAAATAAATTGTATTAAATGGGCTACATGTGAAAATGAATTTGTTGTTGCTACCAATAAATCATTATATTTATTTCATTTATATGATGAATATGGTGAATTAAAAATTAAAAAACGTTGGCAATCTAATGAAATTAATCCAATTACTTCAATTGATGTTAGTTCTAATTGTAGTAAAATATTTACTACTAGTGGACCTTTTGATCGTATGATTAAAGTATGGTCAAGAATTAATTATAGTGATGAAAATACTTTATTTGAAGTATCTTATTTACAACATCCTAAAAATTCATATGTATGTAACTATCATTGGAGAATTAGGTCAATTGATCATTGTAAGGATGGTAATAGTAGACATAAGAGACGAATAGCATCATCTGCATCTGCATCTGCATCTGCAACATCATCTGTAACAGCATCAGATGCAACCATAACAAAGATTAAAAACTTTAGAGGATATCTTAATCTTGAAGAAGAAGATAATAGTAGTGATTTATTATATTCATATACAAATGACCATCAATTTTATGTTTGGGCTTCCTATGAAGTTAATGGACATAATCATATACGAAACTGGGTTTCATTAGATTTAAGTAAATGTTTCCCTAATATTTATACTATTGTTATAATTGAAAATTACTATTTAAAATCAAGTTTAATACCACAATTGAAAAAATCTCATAATAAAGGTGTATTTGAAGGATTAAACCTTGATGATTTGGATTTATTATTGGTTATTTCCGATACTGGAGATATCAAATGTTATGCTATTATCAATGTTTCTCAATATCCACCAAATAATATTCAATTTAAACCACTTAACCATCATATATCATATAAATTTGGAGTGAATTCTTTCCCCTTTGGTCTGTTTGATATTCGTCATTCAACAGATAAACATGTGCTTACTAAAGAAATCATTCAATCGGAAAAGTATATTACTGAAGTATTACAACCAGTTTTAATTAAAGACCTTTCAGCATTAAATCAAGATCCTAGAGTTCATGCTCTTTCATTTGTAATTCATGATCGAATTAAAAATACAATCCGATTTAATGTAGTTGATTTTAGAAGATTATTAGATCCAACTAAAGAATCTGGAATAACTTTATTTAGTAAATATCAAGGACATACTAAATCAATTAGAAAAGTTGTCAAATCTAATTCATCATTCACAAATAATAATATTCTATTATCAATCCTGAATTTTCCTGAACATAATTATATTTGGGAAGCTATGCTTTTACAAGAGAATAAATATCAATTAATGTCAGTTACAAAGAGATTTCAATTAAATGTTGATCATTTCAATTGTAGGAATGGTGGTGATGATAATGTATCGGAAAACAAAAAGGGAATCTGTAGTGCTACAATTATCAATGACATTGAACCTCCAAAGGGAAATAAAAGAAGACATATTGTCATTTCAGTAGAACGAGATGGACATATTAGTGTTTGGGATTGTAATGGATCTACCAATGATGATCAGCCGGCTGATTTAATCTTGAGACAAGACATTGATATTGACAATTTCTTACCTCCCCGAGCATTTATATTGACTGAATTCCCTGATAATAGTTTGTTGTTGAAACAATATTGTGTTTTTGCTGTATTTGAAAATGATTCAGTAAAAGCATGGAGACTTTCTTTGAGTTATAGTGAATCTAAAAATATAACAAAAATATTGTTTACATCTCAGAAAATTGCCAATTTACCTCAAGATGAGAAAATTTTCCAAATTGGAACTGTTGATGCATTTATTCAACATTCAAATAAGAGTTTGGTGACTGTGATTGATGATCAAGGATTATTGAAATGTTATACTCTTGATAATTTCGATAATGATACTGAAATCTTACAATGGAAATTAACTCATTCTTTAATTACTAATATTAAACGGGCAAGTATAATCCATGGATCTACAGTTATTAACAAGTTTGCAGTAGTTGATGAAATAGGTTCTCAATTAACTATATGGGATGTCAATCAAGGAGTATTGGAATATGAAGAGACTTTTTCTGAATCAAATGGTCCTGTCAAGGATTTGGATTGGACATTTATAAGTGCATCCAAGGAGAAACTGACCACCAATGCAATTTTATCTATTGGATTTAATAGATTTGTTTTGTTGTATACACAATTAAGATATGATTATACTAATAAAATCCCAACTTTTGCATGTTTGAAAAAGATTGATATTTCAGATTATACATCTCATGAAATTGGTGATCTGATTTGGTTAGATGGTGGATATTTGGTTATTGGAAGTGGGAATCAATTTTTCATTGATGATAGATGGGTGAAATTGGGATCTGCCACTATTGATTCCATGATTAGACAATTAATGAGTGGATATAATAATAATAATAATGTAGAACGACGGGTTTCGTTTGTTGATGGGGATGATGAATATGATAGTGATATTGATGGAGAAGAGGAACTGAAGAAGGAAGAAGAAGAACATGTGGGATATAAAACTGTGACGAAATCAATGGAAGATAGTAGTATATATGATATTTCCCATTTGGTTCGAGTTTTAAATGGTCCTTTACCTATATATCATCCACAATTTCTTATTCAAGGATTATTTATGAGTCAAGTTAATTCTGTTAAGAAGATTTTGGTTAAATTGTTTCATGATATTCGTAATGGAGAAGAAATTAGTTGGGATTTAAATATGAATATTGAGGATGAAATTCATAAAACTCTGGGAATTTCCGTTCAAGATGATACCCCTAAAGCTAAGGGAGCACTTCAAAGAAGAATGTCTCAACTTTTTAGTATTGATGTGTTTGCAAAATTTAATGATGAAATGGCGGATTTATTAACTGAGAATTTAATGAAGATTTCTTTACCATTATTAACTAGACATCAACAGAGTACACTTATTTCAGTGGTTGCAATAGTTAAAGAATTAAATAAACATTTATTAAGTCTTGATGATAATGGTATTAGATTTATGATTGGGTTTAAATTATTTCAATTATCTACCAAACAAACTAAATTATCCATGCGTGATATCAATTGGGCATTACATTCAGATAATAAAGAAATGTTATTAGCTGCTGTTGAAAATCATTATAAGAATAGATTGACTTGGGAATCAATAAGACAGACTGGATTGGTTTATTGGATTAAAACTGATAGATTAATCAAAATTATTGAAAATGCCGCTAGAAATGAATTTAGTGAAGCTAGGGATCCTTCAGGTCGTGTTTCATTATTTTATTTGGCCCTTCACAAGAAACAAATATTGATTGGATTATGGAGAACTGTAAGTCATCAAGAACAACAGAAAATGTTGAAATTTTTAAGTAATGATTTTACCCAACCTCGATGGAAATCGGCTGCATTAAAGAATGCATTTGTGTTGTTGGGAAAACATCGGTTTATGGATGCTGCATATTTCTTTTTACTTGGAGATTCACCTACTGATTGTTGTAGTACACTTGCTAATAAAGTAGGTGATGTTGCATTGGCAATTGCTATTGCTAAAGTGTATCATAATCGAACTAATAATAAGCAACAAGTCAATGAAAGTTTGGTTTCTGTGATTGAGAATTATATTTTACCAAAAGCGGTATTGGATGGTGATCGTTGGACTACAAGTTGGATGTTTTGGCAAATGGGAAGTAAAGAATTATCTATTCAAGCGTTGATTAGATCACCAATTGATATCGTGATGGCAAATCAAGTACAATTTTCAGAAAGAAGTGTGAAACACTTGAATGTTTCTACAAAGGGACAAAGTTTTTTACGTGATGATCCTGTTCTTATTATATTATTTAATGATTTAAGACAAAGGAAGATTAATTATTTCAAAGGATCATTGGATATTTCAAAACATGAAGAATTTCAATTTATTGTAAAGGTTTGTTTAATCTATACTAGAATGGGATGTGATTATCTTGCCTTGATTTTATTAAGAACTTGGTCATTTTCCAAAGTTGAAATTTCTGAAAAAATTGATTGGGGATCACCAGTTAGTCCAAATGCTATGGATAAAATGGATGAATATTTTAATGGAACAAGTAATGGTGGAGTTCCAAATTTACTTAATTCTTTCTCATTTGATCAACCAAAAAAGAAACAAATTCCCAAAATTGATTCCATTAAGATGGAACAACAAGTAAGTTTAAAACATAAAACTCCACCTCCAGCTCAAGCTTTTGAAGAACCTGATATGAGTGCTTTTAGTTTTGGGTATTAGAGACGGAAATGTAATTTTTAAAATAAATAAAAAGTTTCTGTATGTATTAATGTGATTTATTTGTATAGAGAAATGTTTTGTTTCGAGATTAACGAGGTCCAGCCTAACCAGTTAACCCTTAACGAGGTCCCAGCCCTCTCCTATGGGGTTTTTTCAGTAAATGGTATTCGTACTTCTTAAAATGGTACCCAATGGATTTATCAAAGAACTCCATGATTCAACAATTGTAATTACACCTGCAAGAATAAAGAAAAGCCATATTCGTGATATCAAGAGTCCTTTCAAACTTTGAAATAAAACTGAATTGAAAATTGCCAATATAATTTCAAATGCTTCCTCAAACTTAGCAAGGAATTCTTCGTTACCATTTAAAGTTGTTCCACCTGTCATAATCTTAACAAACAATGCAAATTGTCTAAAGGGGTATAATCTTATTATACCAAGTATAACCCCATCCCAAATCTCGATTGTATAATGACGAATATAGATTAAATCATAATATTTAAAGGATTTTCGTTTTAAATACTTTGGATCTCCATAATTAGGATCCATTAATAAAAGACATTCTTCTGGACGTATTTCACAAAATGGTTTTGAAAGTAAATGTATTCTAAAATTAATCTGGAGATGTTCAACAATTTCCGGATCAATGAATTTTGGAATTATATAAATACAAGTCAATATTGGTAGAATCATTAGGATAATGTATTTGGCATTTTGTATTATTATATAGTGTAATCTTGGATAGAACATATAGTTATCTACTGGATAAGGTATCATTATTGGTTTTTTGCACAAGAAGGAGAGAAATGGTTAAAATTGAAAATTGTTAAAGTCCGAAATACGGGGATGATTTCTTCTTTTTTTTTTTTTTTTTTTTGGTGATAATATTGCTTTAACTCCGTTGTCTTAACAATTGTGATTACATTCCGCTCCATGTTTGAGCTTTTCTTATTAATAAAACAATGAATACTTTTTCAAGAGCGTTCATCTTAATAAATTATGACCTATTGCTTTGATACAGGGGCGAAATAACTTATTTGATCTTGGTCCCGCTTACCGAATTGCCCACCTCTCACAAATTAATTCTCCTTTTTTTTTAATATACGTTAATAAACAAACAGCTACTTGATGAGAAAATATCCATTGTGAACATCTTGCTAAGTGAAAGCATAAACTGATCAACTGCCAAAAATGAAAGTTCTACAACAAATTTGAAGAATTAAGTAAAAAATATAATTTTTAAACAATCTTAACCCTACCCGGGACTCGAACCCGGAGTCTCCCGCTTAGGAGGCGGATGCCTTAACCGTTTGGCCAGCAGGGCTTGTTTGTAAGTCAAAAAAGTTTTCATCGCGAGGCGATTCTGAATTTTTGATCACGTGATGTTTTCAATATTTTAACTTAATGATACCATAACTTCACATTTCCATGATAAATATAGTATTAGTTTCAACTTCTGTAACGTTTGGTTGCTTAAGTGTTATTGGAATGACTATTAGAAGGCTCCTTTGAAGTTTAAAATTTTGCGTTAATTTTTGCAATTTTTTCATCAAATGCTGTTTTTAATAAAGTGGTATTTAGATATAGAATTGAATTTGATAACAGACATAGTCCTTGAAAATCAGTTGTTCATATATTAAACCACTTTCTAGGACTTTAAGCTAGTGAGTATGGAAGAAATTAAGCTATTCCATAAAAGGGATCATACTAGAGATTGGACTGAGAAACTGTCAAGGATGTTCCTAGCACAGATTTGGGCACATGCAGAATAATCGACTGTGTAAGTGCCTCAAGAACCCCATAGCTATCAGTATCTTCTTATATTTGTCTATCTATTTCAACTAAAAATATCCTGATTATTTAAAGAATTTTTCTCAACTACGCTGGTTGATTTTTTTGTCTTTTAGTTTTTGTAGATTTGGTGTATAAAAACATACCGCTTAATAAAAATTAAATATATAAAGGTTGCTTAACCTATTCATCCCTCCTTCTTGTTATTCTTAGTTAATTTTTCCAATTCAATGCAACTATTCTTGAAAAACTCTGAATCGTCATCGGCAAAAATATTAAGTTTAGTTCCAGTAGGTTCCAAAGCTTTCATAGCCGCAACCACTCTTCTGATCCAATTTGCCCCTTTCTTATCTCTTGCTTCCAATTCATAAAAGCTGTACAAGTCAGAAATACTTTCCAAATTATCAATTTGACTATTTAGACTTTCACCGGTATTCTCACCATTGGTTCTTACAAGTTCTGTTGGTCTACTGGGGATCGGTGGTGGTAATCCTTGTTCGTCATCATTTAACCTTCCTGAAGCAACATTAGATGAAACACGCTGACATTGTGCTCTCAGGAGATAATCACACCTGGGTCTGGGATGTTTTCTTTCAAATATACTTCCTTTTATGATTTTGGGTTTCCTAGGAACAATGGGTGGTAATTTCCTTCTGCGTGGTATGGGTTGGTAAGATGATGAAGAATACGTTGTCCGATTAGGCAAATACCGTGTAGATGAAGTTGTATCGCCTGGTATATCTGACGAATAAGGAGAATTTCGATCTGATAAACCAAACCAATCTTGAATTTCTTCCGGTTCTTCTGCTGGGGTAGGTTTTGCCTTTATATTCTTTCCTAAGCTTTCTAAAGTTGATTGGCATTCTGAGGGATATCTTTTCTTTGTCGAGCTTAATCTTAACAAGTCATTGAGAATGGTGGACTCGTCACGATCGGAAAGGGAGTTTTCTACATACCTTATATTAATCGAAATTACTCTTCCAGGAAACGCTTGAGCTAAATCAACATATGCTTCCAAATCATATTCACCCGAATCACCTATACAAATGAATTTCTTATCAGGAAAGTCTTGTAAGATTTGATGTAAAGACAGTTTCTTTTTTGAAGATGAAGGTTGGGAAAATGCTTTAAAAAAGTTGTTGTACTTTTTCAAATGTATAGATCCCAGAGGCAATCTTACTAGTTGAAAGTATTGTTGGATTATGTGAAAGAATTGCCAGGGAGAATTTGAAACATAATGGAAAGTGACATGCTCATTTTTACTCATTTCTTCAAACCATTTAATAACAGCAGGTATACTCCACAGACTTACTTCATTTACTAATAAAGTTTTGAATATTTCTCTCTTCTCCAACACCCCTGTTAGTTTGACAGTATCATCAATATCACTGATGATTCCTATACCATCACCAGGAACTAACATAATATCTTCAGAGGCAAATATTGTTTCATTATTGGACGTGATAACCTGAATCACACTTGGTTTATAATGAGTTTCGAGAGTGATTTCAAAGTGACCCAGGGCATCAGTAAATATTGAATGTGTAATAAGTTGCCCTTTATAATTTGATTCAGCACCAATCAGGATGATTAGTTCAACGTTGGGTATTGTCCTTGCCGACACACAAGCAAGCCTTTCTTTCAAAACTTGGTCTGTATTTTGGTTAGGGGTTCCTGGATCCGACAGTGTCGATGCCAGGTTCCCTGAAGATTCTTCGGATACCACTGATTCGCTATCTTCGGAATTTAGCTCGGCATCAAAAATGTAGTTGATTGTTTCTCTTTCCAGTGGCCTTTGAGTAGATTTCCATCTTGATAATTTTACAGCTTGGCGTGCCAGTGTCAAGACAAGCTTATTCCTACTGTTAGTGTTCCCAGGACATGAAATCCAACCTCTAATATTTACAAAATATCTATCATTTTCGCACCTGGTATATGAGGGAAATAATTGTATAGAAGTATCTTTAGGAAAGATCAAATCTCCTTGGTCATCATATTCGGGTACCACCTTAGTTCTCATCAATAATAACGATGCTTCAAATGCCAATTGAGGCAATCCATCAACAACACGTGGTATATAATCATTTCTGGTTGCTCTCGCTATCCCAATCAATTTCTTCCTTCTTGATAAGTTTTTTGAAGATGATGAGTTGAGAACATCAGCCTCTGATGTATTTGTAGCAGAAGTTGGTTCTGGTGAAAATCTCTCTTGCTTGCAGTAGTTGTCCATTGGGGAACTTTGTTTGGGGGGAGCGGGGGAGGGGGGGGGAAAGTGTTAAAAGAATCGCTTAAGTTAATATTAACAACCTGACAACTTGAAACAAAATTTTGGTTGGTATTGGTGGGAACAAAAGGATCAGGAGAAGTGGGTAATACTTATAGATGATGATGCAGTGTATATGATTATTAAGGAGATTATTCCAGTTGGTGCTGATTTTAGATATGCAATTACAAATAATGAAAAAATAAAAAATAAAAAAGGATTTCTGTTATTCCTCCTCTTGGTGTAAATAAATGGCATAAGTATACATACATCCCTACTGTCAAATAGAAAAAAGGATCTACTGTGTTTAAGTAACTAATTAACTATTTTAACTGATTTCTAACTGGTAAGTAAGTGAGCACTGACATGCAGATTCTCTATTTCTTTAGTTAGTTCATTTTTATATATTTTTTAATCCTTTACAATATGTTTAACAAAACAAAACTTTGAAAGGATCACTCAGTCTAAGGTTTATTATTCAAAGAGGAAGAGGAAGTGAGATAGAACCAAAGGTTGGAAGTAAAAATTTATCACCTCTTTCCTAAAATGGACATATTGCACGACCTTGAATGCAAAAAAAAAGATTTTTTGCAGCCAACAATATTTTTTTTTTGGTCAATCGCGTTTCTCAAATTGGCTCCACCACTTCCACATTTTTTTGATGCAGCTGACCGATAAACAAAAAAGTGAGAGGCTTGTTATGATACAGTCCGCTGGAGTTATTAATAGCAGCTGGAGCCTTTAAGAAACTACCACAGCAAAAATGGAGGAGCTTTCTAGAAACCATGACCACACATTTTCGTTGATTATATTTGTCAATCTTTTTAATAGGGTTCCAAGTTGAAGCATGCTTTTTTCTGTAATTCGCTAGCCATACTTTTTCCGGAAATTGATCAATCAGTTGGGAGCTGCATTTTCTTAGTAAATTGGGTATATAATTATGTTCTGATTGTTTCGCAGGAGATTAGTTTTATTTTGTTTTAGTAAGAAACATTTTCATCATTTTCGCGGACGCTTAAACTAAATGGTAATACCATACGCAATAGAACTTTTCTAGAGATAAATTTGATTAGACCCAAGCAAATTAATACAAACAATCACAGACCTTCAATCGAGCATTTAACAACAGATTCCAAATTATGACAAGTAACTAAACTGACATAGAAGATTAAGCATATGCCCTTTCACTAAGTACAAGTCGTTAGTTAACATTTGAAGCTTTCACTTTATCTGAGATTAAAACTCTTTTGGTGGTGAAAGAGACTGCATATAATGTTCAATAAAATATCGGCACTGCCTGCCCAAGTCATTTGCAACTTCCTAATTGATTCAGTTGGAGCGGGAAAACACCTTGAATATCTCTTTAGGTATCTCACGTGGCACAAGAAGTATATTTTTCTAAATCATTGGATTAAAATGTAGTGTTTTTTCTTTTAAACATTTTATATTTTTGCGTTTTAGTGTCATATAACAGATTTCCAATAAATTGCGTTTTTTTCTTTAATTTAATGCCTAAGCCCTGATTTAAAGAAATCGCAACGAAAAACACTAAATGACTACTTGTCAATCACTTTCTTTCTCCCAAAAGTTTGTGTGAACAGAGTCACGAGTAGCAATGATTGAGAAAATATAGGCTGTGTGTGTATTCATGTTATTATTTCTCCAGCCCAGCAAATGCATGGCAAGAAAAAAACAATTCAAAGTTAACCTTATGGGTTTGAGAGAAGTATGTCAAAACGAGGCTGTATGAAGATTCCATTGTTCAGAATATCTAACATTGATAACGAATTGATCAAATTACATTGTTAACATTCTTTTTAGGGACAAGAAAAAAGCCAACTGGGTATGAGTCTAAAAGCGTAACCGAGTTTACTACTAGGATAAAAAAGAAAGAGCATAAATCGAGTGCAAAAGATAATTTAACCGAAATTGGGCAAAGAAAAAAAAGTTCAGTCAATATGTGGCAAATGAATATCGTATCACCTAAAGAAAACAATGAAAATTATAGGTACGCGGTAACAAAAAAGCAAATAAACTTCTTTAAATATAAAGAATCACAAAAACGAGTGGCGGAGTATATAAAAACACGGCGAAGAAAGAGAGTAGCTTACTTAATCTGAAGTTTTACACCACTATGGATAAGAAAAGCTTACAGAAATAATCGACAAAAAATGTAATTAACGTGTGTGACATTATGTCATTGAAAAATAACTTTGATTTCGTTTAACAACTCAATAATTACTGTAGTTCCGATTTTTATAACCCCCCAGTTGGTAATTGATCCTCCGTTTGTTATGGAGAGGTGACATTGGAATACTTTGTTTTCAGTTTATGCCCCCCCCCCAATGGATCACTTCACGCCTGATCAAATTATAGCCTTCTTATTGTGTGTTTAATGATGGCGATTTGCTTTTGACTTTTTTGAAATTGCGAAAAAAAAAAAGCAACAGAAAAAATCAAAATATTTTTTAATTAAATATGCACAGTCTAAAAAAATGAAACTCCTGCATATAACCAGTTTATCTTTGAGCACAGCCTCTTTTTTTTTCCCAGGGCCAAAATTTGACTTTGGTGAAATGTAAAGAAATTTCACCAAACAAGAATCTCATTGCAAGAGAAGAGATCATTCACTACTAGCTTTATTATATAGCCATCTACTCCTTTCCACCTTTCATAATATTTTTTTCTTTTTTTTTGTCTTTTTAGATATTTCACTGAACAATTTAAAGAAGACGTCTTTCTCTCCAAAGAAACAACCACATAGTTAAATTTACATGAATATTTCCACATTTGTTTTATTTACTTGATTTCAATTTTTTTTGTGTTGAATATACTCACTGCTGCACTACTACTTGCATTCATAGACTTTCTTCCAACCCATTTAGCATTCTCCAAATACGTTAAGAGCAAAACCAAATGATTCCACGAATTTCTCTTGACGGGGCCAGTACTTCGGGTGACCATAGTCAAGATGATCATACTGATGAAACTATTCACGTCGATGGTCAGTTGCACAATAATTCCGATATAGTTCACAACACCAATACCTTAAGTTTACCTAATCGTTCTTCATTTGAAGATTTGACTTCTGCCGCTTCATCCACTACTCCATTAAACAAATCCATGAAAGATGTAGAAGACTACAAGATTGAGATTTCTGACGAACCACCTCCACAATTTGAACAAACAAATAGAACAAATACATTCCAAAAACTAACCACTATCTTAACTTCATCCTCATCAAGACATCAACGGGACTTTAAAATCACACCACCGGAATTAACCAATTTACACGACCCCAAATCTTTACGAGTATTATATGAAATGGGTGGATTTGAAAGACTTTGTGGTCTTTTAAATACTGGATCAGAAGGATTAGATGAGAGTAATGTACATGACTTTGAATCAAGGCGACATTTCTTTGGTGCTAACAAATTGCCACAAAAGACTGCAAAGAGTTTTTTCCAATTATGTTATGAAACTATGAAGGATAAAGTATTGATTATATTAGCCATTGCTGCTGTTGTTTCCTTAGCTTTGGGGCTTTATGAAACATTTGGAACAGGAACTCATTATGACGATGAGGGGAATCCACTTCCTAAAGTGGATTGGGTAGAAGGTGTTGCCATTTTGGTTGCTGTATGTATTGTGGTTTTAGTTGGTGCTGCTAATGACTATCAAAAGGAACGACAATTTGCTAAATTGAATGCCAAAAAGGAAGATCGTGAATTGATTGTTGTAAGAAATGGTGATCAGAAATTAGTTTCCATATATGATTTGGTTGTTGGTGATATAATCAATATCCAAACTGGTGATGTTATCCCCGCTGATTCGATTTTATTTCAAGGAGAAATTGAATGTGATGAATCGGCATTAACTGGGGAATCAGATACAATTAAAAAAGTCCCCGTTGATTATGCAATGTCAATTTATGAATCTCATTTACCTACTCAAGAAGATATCGGTAGTCATGTTATAAAATTACGTGATCCATTTTTGATTTCAGGTGCAAGAGTATTATCAGGTTTGGGTAATGCAGTAGTTACTGCTGTAGGTGTCAATTCTATCCATGGAAGAACAATGATGAGTCTCAGTCATGAAGGTGAAGTGACTCCTATGCAAAAGAGATTAGACGATTTAGCTGGAGGTATTTCCAAATATGGGTTTCTTGCAGCATTGGTATTATTTGTTGTATTATTCATTCGATATTGTGTTGATATTGCACCAGGTGGGATTTTCCATGATGAATTACCAGCAGAAAAGGGGAAACGTTTTATTGATATCATTATTACTGCAGTCACAATTGTAGTTGTTGCCATACCAGAGGGACTTCCATTGGCAGTAACATTGGCATTGGCGTTTGCTACTACTAGAATGGCACAAAATGGTAATTTAGTTCGTGTTTTAAAGAGTTGTGAAACCATGGGAGGTGCAACTGCAATTTGTTCAGATAAAACCGGTACTTTAACTGAAAATAAAATGAGAATTGTAAAGGGGTTTTTTGGATTGGATAATTCAGGTAAGTTATTAGAATATGATGATACTCATGATAGCATAATCAGTAGTTCTATTGATATAATCCAAAGGATCACCAATGAATTACGGATTTTTTTGTGTACCAATATCACATTAAATTCTACTGCATTTACCAATGTTGAATATGATGAAGTTAAAGCCAACCAAGCAAGACAAAGACCCAGACAACGATCAATTTTCCAACAGTTATTAATGAAGAAGAGACAACTGACTCAAACTGAATTGGGTGTTGTTGATGAACCATTTTTGGGTAATAAAACCGAATCAGCATTGTTGATTATGGCTAAGGAAAAATTCAAATTATTTGATCTCGGAAAATCACTTGATGATATTAGACATGATAATGCTGATAAGATTATTCAAGTTATCCCATTTGAAAGTTCAAGAAAATGGGCTGGTGTCGTTTTGAAAATAGAAAATGGATATAGGATATATATCAAAGGTGCTGCAGAAATTGTATTTCAGAATTGTGGATTCCAGAATGATATTAATGGTGATTTGATTTCTTTAACTACCGAACAACGTGATGTTGTATTGACCAAAATTGACGAATACGCAAATGATGCACTTCGAACCATTGCTTTAGGACACCAAGATTTTGTTGGATTAAGTAGTTGGCCACCACAAGGGTTGGAACTGAAGAATAGCCCAAAAGAAGCTGATCCGGATTCATTAGTTAATGTTTCCAACAATGGTGATATCGTGAGGAATGAATTTATTCTTGATGCATTGGTAGGTATTCAAGACCCATTGAAACAAGGTGTCGCAGAAGCAGTTTTACAATGTAAAAGAGCCGGTGTTACAGTACGTATGGTCACTGGGGATAATATCAACACGGCTAAATCTATAAGTAAATCATGTCACATTTTAACTCCTGAAGATTTATCTAATGAATATGCATATATGGAGGGTCCTGAATTTCGAAAATTATCTCCAGCAGAGAGAAATAAGATTGTACCCCAATTGAGGGTATTAGCTCGTTCATCACCTGAAGATAAAAGAATCTTAGTTGATACATTACGTAAATCAGGTGAAGTTGTTGCAGTTACTGGTGATGGAACCAATGATGCTCCGGCATTAAAATTGGCCGATGTTGGGTTTTCCATGGGTATTGCAGGTACCGAAGTTGCAAGAGAAGCTTCTGATATTATCTTGATGACTGATGATTTTACTGATATTGTACAAGCTATTAAATGGGGTAGAACTGTTGCAATTTCTATTAAGAAATTTATTCAATTTCAATTGACTGTGAATATAACTGCATGTGTTTTAACATTTGTTTCTGCTGTTTCTTCAAGTGAAAATAAAGCTGTATTGACAGCTGTTCAATTATTATGGGTGAATCTTATTATGGATACTCTTGCTGCATTGGCTTTGGCTACTGATAAACCCGATGATTCATTTTTGAATAGAAGACCCGCAGGTAGACATTCTCCATTGATTTCTACATCAATGTGGAAGATGATTATAGGTCAATCAGTTGCTCAATTGGCAATCACTTTTACATTATACTTTGCTGGACCTAAATTATTCTTTGGAAATCATTCTATTACCAATCATCAAAAGGCACAATTGGCAGCTATGACATTTAATGCATTTGTGTGGTTACAATTTTGGAAATTATTTGTAACTAGAAAACTTGATGAAGCGGATGAGATAACCACAGTTAAAGGAAGAATTACTACTGAGAATTTGAATTTCTTATCTCATTTGTTTAGAAATTGGTATTTTATTACCATTGCATTAGCTATTGGTGGATGTCAAATATTGATTATGTTTGTTGGTGGTGCTTCTTTCAGTATAGTTCATCAAACTCCAGGAATGTGGGCTACTGCTATGATTTGTGGATTTTTAAGTATTCCTGTGGGGATTATAATTAGAATTATTCCTAATGTTTGGATTGAGAGAATCTTTCCAACTAGACCATTTATGAAGTTTCTTTATATTGTCGGGTTTGGGTGGTTAAAGAAAAAGAAGAAGAATGTTGAATTAGAAGATGGCGAGGAGTTGAATGATGAATATGGAACAAGGTAAATTCAAGAAACGGATAAACAAGTCTGTTGATGGTTTATACATATATTTATATACATTAATCGATTAAAATTTCCTTTGATAGAAAAACTGAAAAATATGTTGGAGAATTCTTTGTTGGCACTTTGCTCAGTCTTTTTTAAGATCACTTTTGGATCTCATCAACCATATCATTAAAATCGGTTTCACACTTTGATATTCTTTACCAGCTGAGTATAACAAAACATAGGAAAATTGTAATCATCTGCTGAAATGTTTGTTATGGTAACTCCCCAATTAATTATATATATAGCAGCTAAATTCTCTTTTCTATGTGTGCCATCTCTTTTTCGTGCCCATAACTAACCCAGAAACTAAACATGGCAGTTTTACTAACAAAGCACAATATCAAAGGTGCAATCAAGTTTGCTAAAACAACTTTAAAAAAAACAACAATTTACCGGATCACAAAAGATGTATATACTTCAATTGTATTCATCATTGTTTATGTGTCATACTACGTGGCTATAAATTTTAGTATTTTGGTGGGAAAGTTTCTGAAAGAAAAGGCTGAATGGTTACAGAATACTACTAAAGAGTGCTTTGTGTATTTAATGACAACCTTAATGGATATAGACAATTTTATTTTTGATGCTATGGTTAAGAAACATTAAAGGATAAAATTCACCACTGCTCATTGGTAGGTTGTCATGTTTAACAACGAAATTTCAAGAACTATTTCTAGCAAACCAACCAAACTGACTGAAAAGGATTAATTTTTTGGTGGTGAGCTTCGTTTGTTGGTTTATAGCTTTTGGGAAAATCCCAAACAAAAATGAACCTAATCCATGAAAGTGGGAAGAGAACATTTAAGAGGATGTTCTTTTAAGGAGAATTTTGCTATCAATTACTATTGCCCATTACTTAACATTTGTTATATAACTTTATAAATAAAAATCTTCATTATGGAAAGTTTTACTACGAACCCAATTCTGTTAAAAAAAATACTTTAAGCTCTATGATAAAGATGTTAAACAAATTTTTTCGAAACTTCTTTTGGACGTCCAAGTATGATCGTCTCATGGACAGCAATGACTTTGGCCCTTTTCAGATCAAAATTTCTGTTGTACATGAAAATGGAGGAGGTCATGCCGAATCCATGGACATTGACGAGATGGAAAAAACTAGACCAATTCTACTCAACCATCCTCACTGTCAGATCAAAGCAAACATAACGATCAATTAGACATCCAAGAGGTTCCAGAAAATCACACAAATACACCAGAAAATGAGGTGGACATGAAGTCTGCCCTGGCTTCTCAGTTACCCCTATTTTCAATAACTCAACAGAAAATCAATTTTTTTTTCTTAAAATCGATGTATATTTCGCTATATACGTAAACAAATAGCAATATACAGGAATATATACATAGCCTCCCTGACTGGGTCTGGAGGGAAGACCCTATTATGACCTTAGGTGGCTAAAAACCTTTTATAGGCGTACCGCAAACCGACTACCGACAACCGACTACCGACCACCGACCAACCGACTCATGGCCTGTGTGAGACTCACGCTAGGGCATACTCACCAAAAAACCTCTGAAATTTTTCTGATGACTTATTTTCGACCCACCCTAAAAAACAAAAAAAAATTACGTTGGTCATGTGACCCCAATTTATGTAGAACCGATATCCTTGATCAATTCCTCAGCGACTTACAACAAGAGATGATCACGGATGAGTCCTTTTGTCTGAATTCCAGAAAATTGCTGACTTCCACCCCCATCATTCCCAAACTATGGAAAGACAACGGCACGCGGTCCGCCGAGGAATGGATTCGCTTTTGGAGACAACTTCACAAAGTCAACCGCAAACCACGAGGTTGCATGGAAACCTATCACACGTTTGCATTAGGCAATTATCAATGGCCCCTTTACGCAGGAGCCCTAGAATCCAGGAATCCCTGCTCATTTTGCCAAACTCCCAAAGGTGACAACCTCATCCCTATAAGGTGGCTGTTTGTTATCTAATCCTATATACCAACATGTAGTTTGCT
>JAKTZT010000085.1:0-27180 GCA_030578955.1 Hemisphaericaspora insectamans | reverse complement strand
GATCCGCAGCGTAGTGATACTATACCGAGGGAACATCTATTTCCTAATTAAGTAATTTGCAGGGACGACCACATTTCACTCCTTACAATTATCCTCTCTCCCGCAAGCAAAAAGACTTAAAGTAATTAAGGACACTAACACCGTGTAAGTCCGCTGCATTAACGAAATGCTCCCTTAAGCTATAATCTAAAATGAAAACTTATTGTTGAAATAATTGCTGGTTTCATTCATATTAATGTACCCAATCATGTGAAATTTTACAGCGATAATTCTGAACCAAAAAATTTAAGACATTAGATTTGTTGAGCTTATATGGATATATTATTTTCAGTCATGTAAGTCGCTGTATTGACAGATTTCTTCAACTTCAATTACCCCCATATCATTGAAGGGAGTCTTCTCTCGCTAGCGTTTAATTGTAGGAAACTTATAAATATGTATGGGTAAGAATAGCAAAGCATTTAAGGCTATTTTTCATCTTCAAGAAGATGTTTGAAGCAGTCCCCGCCAAGAAAGAAGTGTAAAAAAGGGTTTAGTAGTTAATGCAAGAGTTAATTCTTTCTACTTTGTTACGCGAGGTTCATTTAACGGCAGTTTTGCTTTAGTTTATACGCACTACAATGATACCAACATCTTGAAATAAAACGATTAATCAATGTGATGTTATGTTAGTCAGTCAGTCCTCCACAGACTTATTCTACATCGATTTATATTTCGTTTTGACAGTATTCTCATTGTATTCACGCTGATCCATATAAAAAGAAATCCATAAATAAATACCACTCTATGTCAATCCTTCCATTGGTAAGGTGTAATCCCCACTTGGCCATTTTAAAACCATCGCCTGGGAAAAATCACTATATTTCCCACTATTGGGGATTTTTCTTCCAATCCTAATAAATATTGAAATGTTTCCATCTTTATCTTTAATTCCATTTCCTAATGCTTTTGAAATCTGTTGAGATAATTCAGTATTGTTGGTGAATAATTCTTTCAAGTTGAGTGATTCCAGTTTGTTACTGACATATTGTTCAATATCATTAATCAAGATCGAAATGGATGTATATCTTGCTGAAAGTTCCTGTTGAATAGGCGATAATAATTTATCAGATATAATTTTCCAACTTAAAATTCCAGTATCATTATGATATCCCATTATTTGAGGTGGAATAATTTTCCCCCTTGGATCATCACGTTTCAATCCAAACGTAGTTTCAACAATTGAAGCAAATCCCCATCGTGAAACTCCAGAAATAAACAATCCAAGTAATATGCCTTGAAACATCAAGGCTGTTCTTCCCTTTGTACCACAACCTGGAATTAATAACATCGCAAGTATATAATGATGGACACGAAGGGTCAATCCTGATAATGAGCTAAGCAATATTAACCCCAGTATGAATAAAATATATATAACGAGATACTTCCGAAATTTTCCTGCTAACCAAACCTTATATGTTTGAAATACTGCACCAATTGATATAACTGTGAAAATGCAACCCACTGACAATAGAGCCCCTACTCGTTCTTGTAAATCACTCTTAGTTAATCTATCAACAGGCAATCTATCAAATGTCATATTGTTTAATACCCCAAGCCAAAATAAAGGATACCATAAAAATACTCTACTCAAGGGAGAAATTCTTATATCAGTAGGTTCTGCAAGTGTAACTTTAACAGATACTTTCCACAAAACATATAAGATGAAACAAGTAGGCAAAAATTGTTGAAACCCCACTGATAATAAATAAGCGAAATCTTCAGGATCTCGAGGATCAACAGTAACCGGAGGATCAGTTGTCAATACACTAGTCCAAAACCCGAAAATACTTATAGCCCAATATGTGACTATTCCTGGTGCAAGATAAACTATAGGTATACCAAGAAGGACGTTAACAGTCAATAATAGAAGTCTTGGATCGTTACAATTGACAAAATTTGCATCTTTCGAAAGTCCACTTTTTAACGTCTTGAAATAAAATGACGATTTGAAAAATGATAAAAATGAGATAGACTCATCTACTCCGTAATGACCCTTTGCTGAAGGAAAATAACTTTGACTTTTGCTATCATATGAGATTCTTGCACAACCACCAAAAAATGGTGATATTTGGCCAGCGTGAACAGCTGACCCACATGGAAATGAATCAGCTCTATAAGGATTAGATACTTGATCTGGATGTAGTTCATGTTCTGAAGTTTCTCCTCCTCCTATAAAATACCCTCTATATTTAATATTTTGATCTCCAACAGGTATGAATGAATAAGTGAAACTTTGATCACATAATGCAGGACATCTGAAAATGACGTCAGATTGAGATTCAATCTCAGGACAGGGATTATCTAGTCCACAAGCTGCATTCTTACCTTTCCAGAATTTATACAGGGCACCACATGAAAGCGTAATAATAGGAATATCTGGATTCGTTGATATATATGGAGGTATAGTTAAATAGGGGATGATTATACTATAAAATAATCCAAACCAAAATAATAAATAAAATACCAAAAGAGCTCGTCTCAATTGTATTGGAATTCTTCTTCTAAACTTATTAGGAAACTCTTCAAGTAATTCTAAACTTCTTATTCGTGGTGCTGGTTCATCTATAGGATCTGGTGGTCCATGCCATAATGAATAGAAAAATTGGTGGATCTTATTACGATATAGGCGGTTCAGGAGAAAAATATTATCTCCGGTGTCCTCGGAATCGGCACTCAGTTCCTCGAGTGATTCTTCTCTTGAATTCATTGTAGAATTATCAGAAGAGCTCTTGTTGGACAAAGACTGTAATGGTATGGCCCCTTCACTATCAGTATTTAGAATTAAGGGAGAATGAAATGACATGGTTTTTTTTTAATACTATCTAGACTAGAAAAGGAAATTCATCACAACGGATAGAAAAGTTTTTCTTTCAAAAATAAAAAATGAGGAGTGGAGAAAGGGAAAAAATAAGAGAAATCGAGGGATTTAATTGCCGCGAATCTAAGCAGAAAGAAAATGAATGAAACACAATACACGGCTTTAGGTGTCACCAGATCAACTCAATTACTACATGGCTGATACTATCAATGAGAGCTCTGTTCTAAGTAGCGTTTACATGTAACATACCTGTTTCAACTAAAATATAATATTAAACAATAGTAAAATATAGCAAAATAAAACTACCCAAAAGAGAACTATAAAGATTTTTCTGTATTCTTATGCGATAAACTAAAAAGTATTAACCAGAACACATGGTACAAGATTCTGGATTGTCAATAGCACAAGCAATCACTTTAGCACTATAAATATCATTTTCAATTTCTTCTATTGTCTTTTCTGTAACAGGTTTTTCCTTTTGCTCTTGTACCTCTTGTGATTGTTCTTTAATACTCAAATCAGTAAATGAAGATTCTATAGATTTTGGTTCAACTGAAGATGCTCTTGAACTACCAGATGATGGCACTTTAGAAAGATACTTTCTCTTGTTTAATTTTTCTAATGAAGCAACAGTATTACCAGCAGCTTCAACAAGTTCTTTATCAATTGTGAATTGAATAGCAGCTGAGGCAGCTTGTGTTCTCAAATAATACATACCAGTCTTTAAACCCTTCTTCCAACCATAGAAATGCATACTAGTTAATTTACCCATTGTTGGATCCTTAATATGGATATTCAAAGATTGTGATTGATCAATGTAAGCAGCTCTATCGGCAGCCATATCAATAATATGCTTTTGAGAAATTTCCCAAACTGTTTTATATAAGGCTTTGATACTATCTGGAATATTAGGCAATGATTGAATAGAACCATTGTTGGCAATAATACTACTCTTGACAGCTTCATTCCAAATACCTAAATCGACCAAATCTCTTAATAAGAATGGATTCACAATTTGGAATTCACCAGCAAGAACTCTTCTAGAATAAATGTTGGAAGTATATGGTTCGAAACATTCGTTATTACCCAAGATTTGGGATGTAGAAGCAGTTGGCATAGGAGCAACCAAAAGAGAGTTTCTTAAACCATGCTTAGCCATGTTTTGTTTCAAAGTATCCCAATCCCATAATTCAGTTGGTTTTCTATTCCATAAATCAAATTGTAATAACCCTTCAGATGCTGGAGAACCTTGATAAGTTTCGTATGGACCTTCTTCTTGTGCTAATTCAATTGATGTTTCAACAGCAGCATGATATATGGTTTCAAAGATTTGAATGTTTAATTCTCTAGCTTCTTGAGAGTCAAATGGTAATCTTAATGCCATGAAGGCGTCAGCTAAACCTTGAACACCTAAAGCGATTGGTCTATTCTTCATGTTGGAAGTCTTAGCCTCTGGAACTGGATAGTAGTTACGATCAATGACTTTGTTTAAATTACGAGTAACAACTTTAGTTACTTCATGTAATTTTTGGAAATTATACCAAGCGTGGTCATCATCCTTTTCAACAAATGATGGCAAAGCAATAGAAGCCAAATTACAAACAGCAACTTCTTCTGGCGATGAATATTCAACAATTTCACAACACAAGTTGGAGGATTTGATCATACCCAAGTTCTTTTGGTTAGATTTCTGGTTACAAGCATCCTTATATAACATGAATGGAGTACCGGTTTCTGTTTGAGCTTCCAAGATAGAATACCATAATTTTTGGGCCTTGACGGTTTGTCTACCACGACCTTCCCTTTCATATCTTTCATATAATTCTTCAAATTCTTCACCATAAACCTCTGGTAAACCCGGTGCTTCATTTGGAGAAAATAAGGTCCAGTCACCGTTTTGTTCAACTCTCTTCATGAATAAATCTGGAATCCATAAAGCTGGGAATAAATCTCTAGCTCTGATTTCTTCTTTACCTTGATTCTTTCTGATGTCAATGAAATCAAAAATATCAGCATGCCATGGTTCTAAGTAAAGAGCAAAAGCTCCCGGTCTCTTGTTACCACCTTGATCAACATAACGAGCAGTATTGTTGAAGACACGGACCATAGGAATAATACCATTGGAAGTACCATTAGTCCCAGCAATATACGCACCAGTAGCACGAATGTTATGAATATGTAAACCAATACCACCAGCACTCTTAGAAATCAAAGCACAGGTTTTTAAGGTGTCATAAATACCATCAATGGAATCCTCCTTCATGGCAACTAAGAAACAAGAGGACATTTGTGGACTTGGAGTACCGGCATTGAATAAAGTTGGAGAACCATGAGTGAAGAATTTTTGAGACATCAAGTTATAAGATTCAATGACTCTTGGGATATCTTCACCGTGAATACCGATAGATACTCTCATTATTAAATGCTGTGGTCTTTCAGCAACCTTACCATTAACTCGTAATAAATAAGATCTTTCTAAAGTCTTAAAACCAAAATAATTATAGTTGAAATCACGGTCATATACAATGGAAGAATTTAATTCATCAGCATGTTTGCAAATGATATCATAAGTTTCTTTTGATATCATAGGAGAATGTATACCAGTTTTTGGATTAACATACTCATATAATTGTTTACTGACTTGTGAAAATTGCTTGGTAGTTTGTTTATGTAAATTAGAAACAGCAATTCTGGCAGCTAAAATAGCATAATCTGGATGAATAGTAGTCATATAAGCAGCAGTTTCAGCAGCTAAGTTATCTAATTCAACAGTAGTAACACCATGATAGACACCCGAAATAACTCTTTGGGTGATAGCAACAGCATCAACGTGATTTGGATCTAAACCATAACATAATCTTTGAACTCTGGCAGTGATCTTGTCAAAACGAACGGGCTCCTTACGGCCGTCTCTTTTATAAACATACATGATTGATCTATTTGGATGTTCACTTAAAACAAAGAAATGAAAGAAGAAGAAATATGAAAAGTGAAAGAAAAAGTAATAAAAAAAAGTGGGAAATCAGACGTGTTTATATTCAAAAATTCATACGCGTAGTAAAAACTCGAGTGATGGGGGTTGAATTAAAGAAGAAAAATTTTTTATTAATAATCACAAAAACAAGTTTTCCTTATTAAATTTGTATGGGGGACTGCATCTAAGCGTTGATTTTTGCACGCGTTTGTTTACAAAAACATTTAAACACGCGACTCTGTCAAAAGCTTTTCTTAATAAACTATTCCCACTACTTTGCCACTAACACCTCGCCCTAGAATGTTCTTTCTTATGACCGAAATTAGGGATTAAACTAAGAAATTACCACATTTTATTTTAAATTATTTTTACTTTCTCATTCAATTTAAGTAACATTTAAGAATCCGAAATACGGGATTTTATCTATTTGTTATTTTGTCAATTATTGCACTTTGCCTCTAATTAGCTGTTGGAGTGGGCGCTCGCCGTTTACGCTTCCTCTTTTGTAATATGGGTAGTCTTCCTAATTTCTTGTAGATATCTCGGTTTCTTGAGCACAGACCATGATGTAGTTGATACAAGTACGCAGGGCAAATATTACAACTTTGGTAATTCCGATTGCGATCCGATAGCAAGAACCATTAAATGAATATCCGGTCTTTTGTTTATTTCTAGAGAATTGTGTGAGAATTTTAAAGCCGAATGGAATGTTGTTGCATTGTTAAGTCTAAATTTGTCAAATGGGGGGCCAAATCGGTATTATTCCATTTTTGGTATATGTCAGATCAGGCAATGCCAAGGCAATAGGTGACTACATATCTCTTATGTCTTTGAGTTCTAGAGTCAGATTTTCTGTAATTAATGTTGCAATAATCTATTCTTCCATCGGAGTAGCGAGATCGGAAAAAAACATAGAATTAGGAAAAGAAATACTAGAGGTAGTTTATATTAGTCGCAGTACATTTCAACAATGCTACAATATGATTCCGCTTCCAATTGTTATGGTCCCTGTTGCCTTACAGTGGTTTATTTGAGATTTTAAGAGCTGCTAGAGCCTTTCCAGAAATTGTTCTTTGGCAATAGAGAGCAAAACAACCAAAACCAGTTGAAGCAGACCTCTAAGATGTAGCTTTTCAACCTCAACAATGATTAAGCAAACATCGAACATTACTTGCCTAGCAACATCCTTCCGCTTGAGTCAGTGGGGGGGGGGGTGGAATCTGCATGACAGGGCTAATAATTTTACGCCAAATATTGCAATTTCTTAAAACATGGATAAAGATTGTATATTAATTTGTATAAAATACCTCAATTAAAAAATGACCTATTTGGTTTCTTCCTTGGTTAAATCGCTATATGACGGTTAGTAATAAAAACGCATTCTTTTGAAACGAACAAGGGGATGAAGACATACTTAATGAATTTTTCTAAATCGAATTCACCTTCTTGAGAACTAGCATTGGCCACTGGAGTAGCGGCTGGAGTCTTGGCGGGTTCAGCCTTTTTACCACTAAGCAGGTAAGTAGCAATACCAGCAACTGTACTTAAAGTAGCGATTGAAAGCTATAAGAAATGGAAATGGTTAGTACACATTTGTTTAAAAATAAATTCAATTGAGTTAGATAAGTACATACAATATGAGCAGGAACCTTCCTTCCAAAGATAGTGTATGCAACGGCCATTATATATATGAGTATGTGGATGAATCTCTCAAAGTGTTAGTTGCAAATTCGGGCCCTTCGATTTTTCAACGTTCACTTTTTTTTTGGTTGGATGAGAACTCTTCCAACAATATTTTTTCTAGTGTGACTTTTTTGCTTTCCGAAATACGGAAAATTCAAATATATTGTGCATTGGTACACGACTGGGATATAATTTGTAATGAATACACCTTCTTCGTGATGGTTGATGGATCTGAGACCCAGTCACCAATTGCTTATTATATCGTGTATTCGCTACTTTTTGAAAATACATTGAGTATACAGTTGTGTTCATATGGGAGTTTTAAAGTGCTCCACTGTAGTCAAAGTTTTGTGAAGAAATTTTGTTAAAAAGCTGGGGAAAGGCTGCAAAACCTTTGTGGTTTAATCACAAGGTATTACAATTAGCCCTACCTTTGACGTACTCAAAAACCAAATCTCACAATTTATGTCGTATATATTACAAGTCTACAAACTCTAAGATTCAAGGGAACTACACAATCTCCAATAATTTTCTACACCGAACTTTTGAAGCACCATAAATGCCTCATCATCATCTCTTGAATACATTATACTCCACTTTTTAAAAGAAAAATCTCTAATGGCACCTTCCCATGCAATTGAGCATTTATTGTTTGATAAATCTTCAGGTTGTTGTTCCTTATCACTCAAAACATTTTGAGTCCAATCAATACGATTCATGAGTAATTTCTTATATTGATTGATTGATTTAGATCCACCTTCCACTACAATCAAATTAAATTTGGGATTCCTAAGGCACATCCCAACTAAATTAAGTTGCTTAGCATTAATATCTATTTTAAAAATATGTTGTGGATTAGATAACTTGTCAATTTTGTATACTGTTGAGAATAATCCCTTCAGAAGATCTTTTTCAGTCTTAATTAAAATCTTTTCATGCTTTTGTTCTTTAGTTAATTTTCTAGCTTCATTTTCAGCCAAATGAGTTTCTAGCCGTTGTTGAACTTCTTGTTTTACTCGTTTCTCAACTGCAGTTGGATCCTTAATTGCTTCATTTGTAAGTACATTCATCAAATTAGATAATTTAACTTTTGGAGGTGGCGGAGGATCTAATCCTAATTTGATTCTATCTTGCTTTTCCTTATGTTTTATTTGTCGTTCATTTCTTCTCATTTTTTTTCGTTCTTGTTTAGTTAGATACATAGGTAAAGGTTGTTCTTCATCTTTTTCCCATATAGGTGGCATTAATATTGGATGTTGAATATATGATGTGATTGGTTGAATCTCATTATCTAAAATCAATCTTGATGGATCATTTATATGGTCATAGTTGGAGTCACGAAGGTATGGTCTATCCCACCATTCAACTGAAGGTGGAGCTTCTGGTTTATAATACTGTTCACCCAAATTTTCATCAGCTAATAACCCCTTTGATTTTATTTCTTCATGCCATTGTTTTTCAAGAGCTTCTTGTTTTAATAGTTCGCGTAATTGTTCACCTTCTGCAATATATTTACCTTGGGGATTGAAAGCCAATGGTCGAGGTTTATGTTTATTACCTATTCCAATATCAGATTGGTTCAAATATGGATTTATTGCGGTTGGATCAAACCATTTTCGAACATTTTGTTTAAGAGGATTATGATTTTTGGGTAGTATCGGCGTAGATCCAATGTTTCTTAACAATGGATGAAGTTCTACATTAAGACCACCTTTACCTTCCGCTTGCTTTGGTGGTGGTGGTGGTCGTTGCTGCTGCTGCTGCTGTTGTTGTTGTGTATTATCGCTTCGTATATTATCATTAGATACATTCCATTTTGATTTTTTTATAGGTTGTTTATTACCATCGATGTTTCTCTTTCTCCAAGATGACATTGAAGAGAACAGTGATATCTGTGTGTATATATATATGCCTTTGGTTTATGTTGGTATAAAAAATGATATTAAAAGATGACATCATAATTTTTTTTTTTGCTCTTCACTTTTTTTTCTTCTTTTTCTTTATTTTTTTTCTTAGTCAATTTATAGTATAAAACATTTTAGGATATTATAGTGGAACCCTTTTATATACACTCTCATCAGTATACTGTTAACTTTTTGTATTTAAGTTTAGTGTCTGTGTATGTGCGTCTGTTACATCTAATATCATATTAATACAAATCACAGAGAGCGAAGGAAAAGTTTGTTTAGTGAAGAGAACTTTTTTTTTGGCCATTTTCCAAAAAAAAATTTTATCTTTTAATAATTGGTTGCCATTTTTTCCCTTCTTCTTTAAAAAGTAGTCAATCAATCAATCAATCATGATCATAGAAAAGAGAGAACGCATGGAAAGGATGGAAATGGTAAAACCATTAAAGCCTTTGATTGATGATTTAACAAATTGCGATTTAAATGAATTACCACTGAAATTTATGGCTAATTTAAGTTGGGTTAGGCCAAAGGGTGATTTATTTGATTGGATTCCAGTATTAAATAGAATAGATCAAATATTTGAAGATAATATCAAGAAGTATGGTTTAGATGATGAGTTTGTCAAATTACAACTCATTGCTAAACAAGATGAAGAATTAATTGTTGCGTGTCTTCGGTTTACAACTACGTTGTTATTTCATTGTTCAGGAAGAATGATTTATAATAGTAGTGAAAGGATTTATGATTTGATCAATACTCCAACCATTGAAATTAGATTGAGAGCTTTGGAAGTTGCGGTATTAATTGCAGAACGATTTCTTCAAAGTAATTCTCAAAAATATGCTGCTCCTAAACAAGTGAAACATAAAGTATTAGAACTTGCAAGATCATATCCACCTATGGTTCCAATAGATAGTGCATTGAAACAGCTGCATAAGAATAATGCTCAAAAGAAAGATGAAAAATCAAGTATTATTGGAGATCATTTCAATTTTGTTGATACTTTAACCACCAAAAAGAAATACCCTAGTAAATGGAAAAGTATCAACTTTCAATTTTATAAGTCTACATTATCTGCATCTCAAGGGGTTTTATTATCTACACCCACCAAAGAGGAAAAGTCAAGACTGGCGAAGAAAAAAGAAAAGAAAGACTTAACTTTGCATGAAGGTTTAGAGACATTTACAATTCCAGAAGAATCCATAAGGAAATTAACATTGGAGCAAATCTACGATAAAGCCTCGGATGTTGTTCCTAAAGAATTTTGGTTTGGTTTTGGAATTCATGCAGCAGTTGCGAAATCATTTAATACCAAATCATATGAATCAATCAAATTGAGAGAAAAATTGTTACAAATCAAATGTCTTGCGGTTGGATTTATTTGTTCTATGTGTTCAACACAAAGTGCTTCATCCAAATTATTGGAAGCTGAACCATATATATTTAGTTTCTTGGTTGATGCAGTGCTGCCTGAAAATGAAGAGAAAATACCAAGAGAAGTTTACAGAACAGCTGTAACTGCTCTTACTTGCATTTCATTAAAGAAAGTTTGGGCTGGTGATATAATACGTTGTATGGGTGGAAATGTTAGCCATGGGGTATTATTCCAATGTATAAGACATATTTGGAAGAAAGTAAAGAATGAAGAGGAAGGTTATGACGAAGAGGGTTATATTCGTTTCTTTAGCATGATTGGTAATATGATGAAAACTAAAAGCTTAATACAAAAGTTATCTGCAGGTGGAATCTTGAATGATTTAATGAAGTTTTTAGGTTTGAAGACAAAATATCGTTGGTCATGTTCTGCTGCTACCCATTTAATTTCTGTTTATTTATCAGGTTCTCCAACTTCTTTGGATGATTTCGTCGCCAATGATGGTTTTAATTTATTAATCAATACTTTAACGTATGAAATTGATTTTGCGTTAGAGAATCCTGGTTATGGCGGCGGAGCTCCAAAAGACGCAATTGTTCATCATTCAATTTCATTTAGACAAGCCAATTATATTAGAAATTTAATGATTTTAGTTTCAGACATTATCCAATCAGATGTTGGGGATAGGCTAAGAAATTTGTTTGATTCGCCATTACTTGTAAGTTTTAATAAGATTTTACAAAATCCAACTATTTTTGGCCCTTTGATTTTAGCAGCTTCAATTGATTCAGTATTTTATATTATTCATAATGAACCAACAGCATTTTCAATTCTCAACGAAGCAAAAGTCATTGATACTATTTTGGATAACTATGAACATTTGTTTTTACCATCAAGTGACGTATTGGTATCATTACCAGAAGTCCTTAGTGCGATTTGTTTAAACAATGCCGGTTTAAAGAAAGTGAAGGAGAAGGGAACCATTTCTACTTATTTCAAATCCTTTTATAACCTTGATAATGCCAAAGAATTGATCAGATCAGACATGAGTGCAAATTTAGGATGCTCCTTTGATGAGTTGGGTAGACATCATCCTTCTTTAAAGCCAATCATACTTGAGGAAGTGAAGAAATTAGTTGAAGAAGTTTCGGGATTTATGGAGGATAAATTTGAAGGTGTACAGTTTTATTTTTCTGATTCAGGTATGATCTATGAAAATTCTAACGACACATCGGATATCAATGAAGCAAATGGAAAAGAAATTGAAAGTTGGGAAACTTCCCCATTTGCATATGTTCTTGATAATATCTTTGGATTCCTTGGAGGGTTCCTTCAAGAAAGCGGACAATGGGGAGCCGAGGTTATTCGCAGAATTAAATTCGAACCATGGCTCAAGTGTTTAACATTGAAGAATGCTCCTTATGATTACATGTGTTCAAATGGTATTTCGTCATATATGGGAACATTGAAGTATTTTGACGAGGAAAATAGAGAATATGGATTACCAGTAGTTATTGAAAGTCTTGCTCGATTACTTGAAACAAAAGAAGTACAGGATTATCTCAACTTTGCAAGCTCAGATGTTTCATATTTTTCAACTTTAGATCATGAAAGCGGTACCAAACTTTTGCGACTTTTGAATACAATTAATATATTACTATTTGCCATTACAGAAATTTATATTAATCTCGGATTAATGTTCCAAGAACGACTCATTCAAATAATCAATCTCTTTGGTGGATATGGTTTAAATATAACTACTAATTTGGGTCTTCTTTTACAGAGATGTATCATCGAAGAAACTATCATAAGATCCAACATACCTACAGAAGTATATAAGCTTACCACTTTTGTATCAAATGGAAGTCCTCCATTATTAGTTCACAAAGAAGAACCAACAGATTCTCCAGCCGAAGGCACTGGTACAAGTGCGAAATTCAAGAATACTTTACAAATTAGGTTTGTTAGTTATTACATGCAAAGTTATATTTCGTTAATATTGGCATCTATTACAAGAGCAACAACTCCCAAACGTTTAGATTTTAACCAGTATGATACAAGGAGACAAGGAGTCGAAATAATTGTGGAGATGGGTCGAATTTTTTCATCTGCACTTTCAAGAAACTTTGAGAACAACTACTACAAACACTCCTATGTGATGAACGTAGCTCATAGTGCATTATATGTGTTGACACAGAAAGAGAGAAATAAGGATGTGGCAAGTACCGGTCTATTGATTTCCCTTTTGCAGAATGGTTTTTTTGATAATTTGCTGACTGTTATCATTGAATTATGGAATTCTCTATTAACCATGGATCCAGAACTGGTGAAGAGGACTCGTGAAATTAAATATATCAGCATGGAAGAAAGTAGTATTGTAAAGAATGCATTGAGCCAAGCACTTACGATATTTGCTAAATCAGTTAATTCGGATATTATTTCTGACCTTCCAAATTCCAAGTTTTACTTTGAATCTGGTTATAACGAATCAGTAGACGGTGCGTTGATGACAAGTTTATTAATTAATATAAGAGGAATAGCAACTGATTTAGTTTGGAACCTTGTCGGCTCAAGGTCAAAATCGCACGTCAATGAGAGTGATATACACTTATCTAATATTCCATCTCCATTAATTGAACAGACGATATACATTTGTAGAACCATTATTTTAGGAAAAGGAGAGTTAAAAAGTGCATCAGAGAAGTACAAATTCATACCATTTGATACCAGAAATGTCTCCCCTCCAGCTGAACAAGTTGCCTACTTAATTTCATTAGGATTGACGGAATTTCAGGCAAATCATTTCTTCAAGCATGGTTTATCATTAAATGAAGTATCCGAGGGTGCAAGAATTGATTGCACTCAGTTAAATGTCACCACTGACCAATGGGAAGAGCTTACCGAAACAATTAAACAGGAAGCAATTGACTTTAGCATAGATTATCCTCCTTCAAAATCCAACTCTGAAATTTTGAAGGTCCGTGATGAGTTCAAGAAGGACTTTGAGCACGATTTATTAACAATTGGAAAGGTTTATCCAAAGGTAATTCCAGCTGCTGCTGAAATGCTTAAAGTGTATGACTCAGCACTGACAATTAGAGAAATTATCGATTATCTCAAATCTGCACTGTCTTCAAAAGATTATGAAAGTCTCACAGTTGATTGGCATCTTTTATCATTATTGCTACGGAGTGAAAACATTTTTTATGTGGAACCTGCTAGTCTTTTTGAAGAAATTGAAAAGATTTTGTTGACTGAAACTATTACAAATGGTGAAGTAAATGAATCATTTATCCAGTATTTCTTAGCGGTGTGGGAACAATTTTTAATATTCAAGTCTGCTCCAATTGTGGAGGAAACCAAACATAAAAGCCTTAAACTTGAGAGAGATCCAAATTATTTTATTAAAGATTCTTCCAAAGATTTACTTTTCGAAAAAATTTTGAAATTAAAGGACATCACTAATGTCGGATCAGCTAACGGAATAGCGCGTGTTCTTGTATTATATGCAAAAGATATGAAATATGCAATTCAAATTTCTAAAAGTGAAATCTTGAGGGAATTAATTCGGATTCCAAAACACAATACTAAAGACAAGGCTACGTATGAGTCATTGAAGACAAGCTTAATTTTAATTGTTAGATTTTGTTTTGAAACTGAAGACATATTGAGGTGTTACATGTCAAGTGAATTATCGGGTTTATTTACAGGCAGTTTTAGACAGGTGAGAGAATTACTTTCCTGTTTGAAGGACAATGCTCCACTAATTTGGCGGGAACCCAATACGTTTGTTGATGTTATTTCCAAAGATATAATAATAGATGCGTATAACGGCGGAGAGTTTTTCTCAAATAAAATTCCGATTAGAAGAGTTTCCAAGCAGGATCAAGAACCAGAAGATGTTGAAATGGTAGACGCAGAAAACTCCGCAGTTCATCCAAAGCAACTAGAATCATCAAGTGTCGTAAGCATGCTATTGACTGAATTGATGGCTGTTGCTAAAACCGATTGGATCTCTGATCCAGAAACGGATAACACGATGAAGGATTCAACTAAGAAAGATAAACAAGTTGAGTTGTTTGCCAACGAGAATTTCGCATATGCATGCTTCCTTATTCAATTAATTACCGAACTTTTGGGATCCTATAAGCAAGCTAAATTTGAATTCTTAACATTTACAAAAAAAATGAAATCAGATGAGCCATTAAAACCCAGATCCACAGCATTGAACTTTTTCATTCACCAATTGATTCCAACTCGTCTGTTTGAAAAGTCTTCAGGGAATCAATTCGAGAGACGACGTGCAATATCATCTATAGCGAAGATGTCTCTTGTTTCATTAATATCTACACCAGTGATCGATGAAAAGAACGAGCCTAGTCCGAAGAAAGAAGATGCCGATTTGGGAATCATTAGGCGTTTTTTAGTTGAGATATTGGTAAAGATAATTAAAGATACTGCAGCTACCAAGAATTTGGCACAAGAAAGATATGGAAAATTATACGATTTATTTGAATTAACCGGTCTGTTGATATCCACTAAGTTCCGGGATGCAGCAGGTCCCATAATCAACAAGATAGCGACTAAATATGACCAATATTATATTACCAAAGTATATGTTGAGAAACAAGTGGCTAATGTTTTGACAGGATTACTAGCTGAATTAGATTTGAATTTCCCTGACGTGGATGCAGTTATTAAAGCCACGCTTAAGCCACTTGCGTTTTTAGGTAAAAGTAAAGTTGATCTTCAAGAATATTTCTCGGAAGAGAACCAAGAGGATAATGAGGATCTTGATATTGAACCCGAAGATATTGAAGATAAAGAAGAAACTCCTGATTTGTTCCGTAATTCTACATTGGGTATTTATGATGTTGAATTTGATAGCGAGGATGATGAAGATGACGAAGATATGTATTACGATGGAGAAGGTCCTTTGGAAGTGCTATTATCTGGTGACGAGATTGTTGATTCTGATGAAGATGAGTCATCAGAGCTTTCTGCTCTAGACTCAGAAGCAGAAGAAGAAATTAGCATGGAAGATGCAGATGATGAATCCGAAGACTTCTTTGATGGTGAAGAGGGAGAGGATTCTGAAGGAAGCTTGGGCGAGATTGAGATTATCGATGAGTTGGATCTAGGATCTCAAAGTGAAGGTGAAAGTGGGGAAGATGGCTCATCTGCGTCAGGAGTTTATGAATTTGAAGAAGAACCGGATAGTAGTGAATATGACGAAGATGAGTTAGACGGTTGGATTGAACAGCTCCAGGACGGAGAACCATCTGACGAAGAAGAAGTGGAACAGGAGGAGAATGCTGCAAATAGAGTAAGGAGAGAACGACAAATACACTTTGAACAAAATGAAGAATCAGATGAAGATTTGAGTGACGTTGAATCAACACAGGAACTAGAGCTTAATTTTAATCCAGGAAACTTCATTAGGAGATTGATGGATGAATCTGATATCTCCCCTAGTCCTGAAATTTTTCTGTTATTTAACAGCTTATTCCGTGAAAGCGGCATAAGAACGAATATAGATATTGGACAAGAAGAGGTTTTACCATATCCAGGAGGACGTTTGTTTGATACGATATTTCCAATCATTGGCAGACAACAAAAACATGTCGATCATACTGCAGAATTTCACGTGAAATCTACGAGAGAACGTTGGATGGATGCACTGAGAATGTTTTATCCAAGAAATTATCAGGAGTTTATCATCAGAGTACTTCCTGCCATTGTCAACAGAATAGAAGAAGATAGTATTCAATTGTTTAAGAAGAAACAAGCCGAATTAGAAGAAGCTAGGAAAGCGAAAGAAGAGAAAATACGGAAAGAAAAGGAAGAAGAACAAAAGAAGAGAGCAGAGGAAGCCAAACACCGTGAAGAGAATGCTGCTCAAGCACCTCCCCATGTTCCAGTCATGGTTCAAATCGGTGACCGAGAAGTTGACATTGGTGGAACTGAAATTGACCCTGATTTTTTCCAAGCATTGCCTGATGATATGAGAGAGGAAGTATTCACTCAGTATGTACGTGAAAGAAGGGCCAATGCTACAACAACTGGTACTGACGTTCGTGAATTCGATCCAGATTTCTTAGAAGCTTTACCTGACACTATCAGAGATGAAATTCTTGAACAGGAAGCTATGCAAAGAAGATTTAGATTAGCAGAGGAACACAGAGGTGAAGAGGGCCAAGAAAGAGACGAGGCCTTGACTGAATTTGAAGCTGCCGCTGATTCATTTACAAGAATTGGAAGCACGGCAGCCCCACCCAAGAAAACTTCCAAGAAAGTATTTTTTACCCCATTGGTTGATAAACCAGGTGTGTCTTCATTAATCAGACTTTTGTTTTCTCCAGTATCCATAAGTCAAAGAGAGTATATCTATCATTCCTTACAATATATGTGCAATAACAAGCAAACAAGAATTGAGATTATGAGTTTGATGATTGCTATTCTTCATGATTGTTTTAACTATCAACGACCCATTGAAAAGATATATTCTCAAGTGTGTAACAGAGCGGTTGGATCCAAAGACCAGAAAAGGCAATATAAGTTACCAATTGGAGCTACTCAAATTTCAGTTGGAATTCAGATTATTGAAGCTGTTGATTATTTATTAGAACGTAATAGTCATCTAAGATATTATCTATTAACCGAACATGATAATCCATTCATTGTGAAAAAAATTCACAAGAATGCTGCCAAGTTGACAAGTTCGTCAAAGGAAACCAAGTTTGCTCTTAACTATTTGTTGATGCTACTTGAAAACCCGCTTGTCATAGAGGATCAAACATTTTTGGATATTTTAGCAAGAGTCCTACAAGTAGCCACACGTCCATTACAAGTTTTGCTTAAGAATCAAGCTAAAGCTAGCCCATTCACACCACCTACTGTACCCAGTGAAAACTGTCGTCAAATAATTAAAATACTTACCAGCAATGATTGCTCCAATGTCACTTTTAGAAGAACGATCAGTGCCATGCAGAATATGTCCGCGTTGCCTAATGCGCAAAAATTGTTCTCATTGGAATTGTCTGATCAGGCATCTACTTTGGGACACAAAATTATTATTGATTTGAATAGTTTGACTAAGGAATTGATGGGTGTAAATTACAGTTCGGACAGTAAATTGTTTTCCAAGTTTAGTGCTCATTCGTCTGATCAAGCCAAGTTGTTGCGAATTTTAACTGCCCTAGATTACATGTTTGAAACAAAGGAGCGGGAAAAACTGGATTCAGACTCACCCGAGAAAAATAAATCTATTGATGAAATTGAAGAGTTAACTGGGTTGTACAAGAAGTTGGCACTAGGAAATCTTTGGGATGCTTTGAGTGAGTGCTTACGGATTTTGGAAGAGAAACCACAATTACACAATGTTGCAAATGCATTGTTGCCATTAATTGAAGCGTTGATGGTAGTTTGTAAACATAGTAAGGTCAAAGAATTGCCAATTAAAGAGTGTTTGAAGTATGAAGCCAAGAAGATTGATTTTACAAAGGAACCAATTGAATCATTATTCTTTTCATTTACTGATGAACACAAAAAGATTCTTAACCAAATGGTTAGAGGAAACCCGAACTTAATGAGTGGTCCATTTGGTATGTTGGTTAGAAATCCAAGAGTTTTGGAATTTGATAATAAAAAGAATTACTTTGATAGGAAATTACATGAAGACAAGAAAGAGCATCATAAACTAACTGTTAATGTTCGTCGTGACCAAGTATTTTTAGATTCTTACCGTGCATTGTTTTTCAAAGCCAAAGATGAGTTTAGAAATTCTCAATTGGATATTAATTTCAAAGGTGAACAGGGTATTGATGCAGGTGGTGTCACAAGAGAATGGTACCAGGTTCTAAGTAGACAGATGTTTAACCCCGATTACGCGCTTTTTACACCAGTTGTTAGCGATAAGACTACATTCCATCCAAATAGAACGTCCTATATAAATCCGGAACATTTATCCTTTTTCAAATTTATTGGTAGAATAATTGGTAAAGCAATATTTGATAATTGCTATTTGGATTGTCATTTCTCCCGTGCTGTATATAAACGAATTTTGGGTCGTCCACAGTCTTTGAAAGATATGGAATCCTTAGATTTGGAATATTTCAAATCATTGATGTGGATGTTAGAGAATGATATTACTGATGTTATCACGGAAGATTTCTCAGTTGAAACTGACGACTATGGAGAGCATAAAATAATTGATTTAATTCCTGATGGTAGAAATATTCCAGTTACTGAAGAAAACAAACAAGAATATGTTAGAAAAGTGGTTGAATATAAATTACAAACTTCAGTGGCTGAACAAATGGATAATTTCTTGATTGGATTCCACGAGATAATTCCAAGAGATTTAATTGCGATTTTTGATGAACAAGAATTAGAATTGTTAATTTCCGGATTACCTGATATTGACGTTGCTGATTGGCAATACAATACCACTTACAATAACTATTCACCCTCTTCAATTCAAATTCAATGGTTTTGGAGAGCAGTTAAATCGTTTGATAATGAAGAACGTGCAAGATTATTACAGTTTGCCACTGGTACATCTAAAGTTCCGTTAAATGGATTCAAAGAATTAAGCGGGGCAAGTGGAACATGTAAGTTTAGTATTCATCGTGATTATGGATCAACAGATAGGTTACCTTCTTCACATACATGCTTTAATCAAATTGATTTGCCAGCATATGACACTTATGAAACATTGAGAGGATCGTTGTTGATGGCTATTACTGAAGGACATGAAGGTTTTGGGTTGGCTTAGAGCTAAGGAGTATATTTATCATAGTTTTTGTTGAATATATGATTGAAGTATTTTTATTCTATATTATGTAAAACTCTCTATGTATTTTGGAGTCATTAATGCATTTCATGGGCAATTCTTTCCAATTCTTCAACATCCACTAAAGATTGAACCAATTTGAGGTTCTTCTCGTTTATCGTTTCATTTTCTTCATTTAAGAATCCACAAATCCCAAGATATTCTCTTGGTGGCAAAGTCAATCTTCCACTTTTGAACACGTATTTGGTCAAAGCGATTGCATTAACGGCTTCTTCGCCCTTATTCTGAGTGGTAAACTTAGACATAACAAACAACCATTTATTATCCCAAGCCAAAATTCTTGAACTAATATTAAACTTTTGCATCGGTTTCAATTCACGAATAAATCTACATTGAACAGTAGCAACTGGCGCGTATGGGAAATTCTTCATTACCCTTGGTTTCCTATATCTACCTGATTCATTATCATAACAAGACCACCAAAAGGTTTGTAAAAGTCTTGTTAACAACTTAGTTCTTGCGATATCCAAATCTAAGAAATAGGTCGAGTTCAGTTTATGCATATACATATCTAATTCTAATGGTGAAACGTGTGATTTTAAAGTTATCCAGCTAAAAAGATGTTTTGGCCCAGTATATCCAAACGAGTTCTTCTCAGTAGCTAGATATTTCGATCTAGATGCAAACAAGCCTAGTATGGTATGGTAATAGAATCTGAATACATAGGCGAAAGGAAGGGTCTTGTACGATGTAGCAATAAGGAGTAGAATTAAAGCTTTGAATGTTTTCGCAATCATTTCTTCTTGGATTATATATTGAACAGTAGTTCCAGAAGTCGTCGACAAGAGAGTTTGAAAGGATCTTTTGCTTCTTATAACAAATAGGTTTTGAGCTATCAGTGAAAAAAAAAGAAAAAAAATTGTTGGAATTTTCAGATTCATCGGAGATAGCCACAAAACCGGATTTATGAAACCAGTTTAAAAATTTTCTTCCTTGTTCCAGAACCTAAAGCACAAAAAAAACATAGTGGATAACAATTTCCATTTGATTTAATTTTTAATTAAGTACTTCCCCGTTCAGCGGTTTTTCTCAAGTGCTAACTCCGTGCAATGTTGTAAGAACAGTATGTTTTTTTGTTGGGAATGCAAAAGCCGGCCCAAACCCGATACGTAAGTGAATAAACTTTTTTTCGCTTTTCCTCAAAAAAATATTTTCTACATTTCAAATCTCCTGGAATAATTATTTGAAAAGTTTGAATGTGAGCCCCCAGCGACAACAACATTGGCTTAACAGACAGATAAATATTTCCAAGTAACGACCAAGGATCTTGCGAATTGGATTCAACTGTTGAAAAGGAGATAAATATAATTAAAGATCCTGTACGTGGAGATCGAAAGATTTATAGATTTGTTATGTATATTGTTCCTACATTTTCCAATCCTGGTGGATTAACATATTCATTAAAAAACACCAAACTGATCCTTCTTAATCTCCTTGATAAAACAAATTGCTTTAGGTAACTTTCACAAATTAAAAACATAGCTTTTTTTTAAGACGAATTAATTATAAAATATTCAATGATCTAATTCCAAATAGGGTATTATTTCAATAAGAATTAACATAAAGGAACCTAGAACGATTTGGTATAATTACAGTGGTGGAAAAAAGTCTCCACAACGCGTCTTAAAAAAAAAGTAATATTTTTCATTTGTATTGTTTTCTTTTTTGGCCATTATTACACCAAAACTGCTCTAAAATCTTTCGTATAATGGGGACCGGTTCAGAATTATCCGAGTATAACAGAGGAAGAATAGCTTTAGCGAGATCTTTGAAGTTGTCGTATAAACAGATTGCAATGTTGACGGGTATCACCCAAAACACTGTCATTTATACTGTCAAGAAGGATGCCGAACGTAAAGACGGAAAATCACTTCCCAGGACTGGGAGACCTAAGAAAACAACAGAGAGGGAACAGAGGAGGTTCGCAAGGTCTTCACTAAGGAGTCCAACAAAAAAGCCACGCACAATATTGGGAGAGATCGACATCAATATTTCGGGGTAATTCCAAAAATGTAATTACGTTTCTATTTAAGTTAGGACAGTCTTTTTTTTTGGTTGCAAAATTCTTTTTTTGCTCATTTTTTTTATTTGCTGTCAGCGCATTTTAAACTAAATTTATAGAAAATTAGTATCTGGAACCCCTGTATACCCCCCTTTGATGACTGTAGTTTCCAATACACTATATATAGAAGTCGTAGTTGGGCCGTTCCGGTCGCTCGCTTGAAAGTGAATATAATAAAATGAATCTTAAACAAGACAGTTTCAGAATAAGATTGAATAACTTGAGGAGTTATGAACCAATTGACCTACATTATGTTGCCATTGGCTGCAAATGATACTTGCCCAACAGTTCAGTGGAAACAGAGCTATCACTACAATAAACGAATTATGATTAAGATCGTCTAAATACTTTTTCTTATTGACATTTTTCCTCCCAATAAATAATAAGCTATCTTAGTGGTAAACTAAAGAAGAACTTATAATATACAAATATACACATGAATAATATCAAACCCATAATAAAAACAAAATCCCCATTAGAAAGATAAGTTTATAATAAAAAAAAAACATAAAAACAACCGTCTCTGAATAAAATTGTCTGATTATTCCTTGCTACTAAAATTAATAGTAAAAGGACATTGGTTCTTTTGAATATGATTCACTAGCCAATCGTCAACGTTCTTAAATTCCATTTGACACATTCTACATTTTCCATTCACCTTTGTTCTTTGATCCTTTTTAGTTCCAGTAGGATATTGGAAATGAATGGCCTTTAAATGGTTTTTAAAAGTATCACATCTACTGAAAATACCACTGTTATGACAACAATTATCAGTAGTTGCAGCAGCTGCATGTGCGTCCGGACCTTCTTTACTATCTGGAAGTAACTTAAAAGGACATTTAAATTGTCCTTTATCACTTCCAATCTCTTTCCAATGACACTTAACATGTCTAAACAAATCGTTTGGCCTAGCAAATCCTCTTTGACAATATTTACAAATATGAGGACGATTTGTTGGCTTCAAATGGGTAGATTTATGTGTTGCAAGGTTAGAAAAGAACAACTTACATTCTGGACATTGTCTCTTCTTGCGTGGCTTCCAATTACGTCTAGCATTATCTGTTGGAACAGGAGATGGAGAACTTGTGGCTGAAGATGGTGCAGTAGACATCATCATATCCTCATCTTCTCCAACACGAGATTCTGATTCACTTAAACTAGAACTGTTTGAAATTGATGCATAATTGTATTGAGGTGATGGCATCGCTCTCATTGATTGTGGAGGTGTTGGGGGTTGCATATATTGAGGGTTTAATGGCGATGATGAAGTTCCTAATTCGGATTTAAGTCTGATAGGATCGGAATAACTTCTTGTTCTTGACATCATTAATGAATCCGCGGAATTATATGGAGACGATATTGGACTCATCAAATGACTTGTTGGAGCATTAGACTCTTGTTGTTTGGGAAATAACACCTTGGGGGAGCCTTTATTATATTGGAATGGGGGCAAGTAATGACTTGTTGTGGTGATAGTTGGTGGTGGTATTGAAGATGCTGGGAATGATGGGATGTCTAAAGAATGGATAGATGGTAATCTAAACCCTGGCCCTGATTGCGGACTAGAGTGTTGTTGTGGTTGTATACTTGGTGAAGGTGAACTATTATAAAATGCCTGTTGTTGTTGTGCTTGTTGCTGGACCGTGGTATGAGGGAACGGTAACTGTTGGTATTGTTGATATTGGTGTATTTGTGGTTGTTGAGTTGAGTGGTTGGTAGCACCGCCAGTGGTTGTATTAGTATTGCTAGTGTTGAAGTTATTTGGCATTAATGATATCATTATACTAAGAATAAATAATAATTAAATGTCTGTCTAATTTGTTTTGAAGAAAGGAATTACTTGAACAGTTTTTGAAGAAATGACAAATTAAAAAGTATTTATTAAGTTTCAATCTTGCAAAACAAAAATAGGAGTAAAATTTTTGATCAAAATGTCGGTTGGTTCCAATTTTTTTTAATTTAAAAAATAAATGCAAAAAAAGCAATTTATATGCGGCTGATAGAAGAATAATTATTCCTATCAAACACCTTTCCTATCGGGACAAGGCACCGATTTTTTTTAATGTGTTGAACAATTACGAGGCTATTGCCCCACTATTACAATAGAGAAGGCTCCAATTAGCAATCGGAGTAACGAAGGAACGGTTTTGTTGATCCCTTTCAGAAAGATATCCCGGTGCTAGGTAGACAATGTTTCTAAACTATTCCTGTTGAAGAGGAAGCGGGGCGCACTATAGCTCTATCCAATAGCATAATCGACATCTAAACTTGAAAATGAGCCATGGGGGCAAAAGGTTCAAGGGCAAAATCAGTCATAAACCAATTGTATTACTATACACCTAGGTTAAGACGGTAAATGCGGTCGTACAGAAGCAGCTAGATTTTGGGAAACCAAAAAAATGCTGAAGAAGGCTGAGTGTCTCGAAGCTTTACTCAGTTTTTTTTTGTCTGTTTATTTTTTCGGTTCCAACGGACACTCTACCAAAAAAAAATTAAGTACGGCTGAAAAGGAGGTCTATCGAACGACTCTTTTTATGTCTGTCTGACGCATTCATGCATAATAAATTTACCCCTAATTTGCTCATCAATTATTTATTACTACGGTAATTACACACCAATCCTTCTTTATGTACTGAATAACTTCAAGATTTAGTGATAGACTGAACTCGATAGTCATTAACACCCCTCTCTACACGCCACTTACTCCGCAGTAACAAAAATAATAAATTGATCTTATCTTATGTGGTGCTGATTAATTAAAGGAAAACTGGAGAAGAAAATATTCCTAGAAAAATACCTCTCTTATTGGGAATAGGGGTAAAGCAAGTTTTTTTTCTGGAACACAGAAAAATAGGAGAGACGGCTAAATTAATTTCATTGTTGAGAAATATTAAATCCGAAATTTCTCAACGTCAACCAATTTGATATTTTTTTCTTTTGGTAGGGCAAAAAAAAAGAACAATCGTAAATAATAATCTATGATCCAGTGAAGGTGGTAACATAAAGTGGGGCTAACAATCGGTACGCTCTTAGATGATGATCGATGGGTTAGTATGGGACCTCCCACATCCGGCACAGTTTCCCAAAGCGAACGTGTCAAGACGTTCAATCATATACGACCCCGCTATAAATTGAAATTATCTTCGACACTCTCAGCCGTTCCCCTATTTTTTTCATAAGAAAATTTAATTTTTTCTTGCCCCTATTACATAATAGGCTCAAAAGGAGCATGTGTTTACTAGCCTGGATAGAACCAGGCTTTTATTGTGTATGGTTGGTCTGGTAGAAAGAGAAAGGGTGCGTGTGTGCGGTTAATTACCACCATTATTTAAATCTCGATCTAAGACGCTTAATGGTGTCATCTTGTGATTTTCGAGATTTTTTGATTGTTGTTCTTAAGTTGTAAAAAAGAAGTTTAGAGACACAAAACTAATTCCATCACCTGTCTCTCGATTGGAGCAAGTGGCTATACAGCAACTAATATAGATTGCCCCGAAATGTTGCTAGCTATGAATTAGTGATACGACCACCCTCGTGTAGAAATAGAAAAATAGGTTTTGTAACTCTTTACATAGGCTTTATTGAGAGTTTTTTTCTTCGAACTGCGGAGGTTCCCCTATTACCAATTATTCATTTATAATTACTTGGTTTAGAATTTTACTCCGCCGCCTAACGCAAATGAATGTATAACATAAGATCAGTTATGAGCGTATAAACTTTGAATCAAAAACTTGAAAGAACATCTCCTGTTCCATGTACCATATTTTTTCTTGAATAAAAGAGGCGACAGCTAATGCCTTATGCAAGATTTATTTAAATTTCTCCGAGATTTCCATTGTAAAACACAGTCGCATCGGAACAATTGGATAGCGGAAAAGTACAACACACGATGGAAAAATTCCCCCAAAAAAATGCTCTGTTCAAAAGTATCCCACAGTCTTTTCTCCGATTTTGTTTGCGTTCAGGTATAATTCACAAAGGGTCGGCTGCTAAATCAACACCCGATTGTCCATTACCTATCACACACGCTATTTTTAAGCTCCCAGATATGATGGAATAAAGTACGATCATTATGATGTTATGACTAAATTATTATTATAAACTAAACTAAGGTTGAAAAAACGTATCTATCTTAAAATATTAATTAGAAAATTATATTTACATTAGCAGATCCCAATGTATTTTATTACTTCTACATCGTGGCTCCCTCTCTCTCCTGGAGTTTGTTCGTCCAAACTCATTTATGCTTTTCTAGATTTAACTTGAGCAGAACCACTCTCGACACCGGTTGAGGATCCTGAAATGACACCTTCTTTAGAATCAGAGACATCAAGTGCAACAGCAGCAGCCACAGCAGCGGCTGTTTTCTTCTTCCTCTTGTCACCACTCTTGTATACCTTGATATAGAAACTAATAAACAATAATAAATAACTAGTCAAGATCAAATACCCATAAGCAGCAGCCAATTCACTACCATAACAATCACCTACATGAGGTAACCATGGGAAATATCTGAAAGCATAATGGGTATAAGTTGCAAAGTAAACAAATACTAAATCAATCAAGAATTGAATAATTTGAAATCTAGTAACCCATTCCTTCCACCAAACTCTAATACCTCTTGCACTTAAGAAATAATACCAATACATAACAACATGAACAGCTAAATTCAAAGTAATTGGAACCCATTCAACAGAAGTGGAACCAGTTAATTGAGTATAACATAATAATGCAGTAGCACCATGATGGTAAGTATGTAAGAACAATAACTTCTTTTTTTTCAAAACCAAAAACACGGTATCAACTAATTCCAAATATTTGGTCAAATAATTCAAATAATACAACGTAACCAATTTTGGAGCAAATGCATTCTTGTGACAAATAGCATAGAAAAGACCATGATGATATAAAATAGGAACTAATTGTTCAATACATAATAATAACAAACCAAGTGATAACACGGTTAAAACAATGTTATGAAGTTGAAATAAGAAATTCAATTTCAAGGCAGGAACCTTAAAAGTGGACATCAAGAATCTACCTCCAAAGATAATACTATAGTAGGCGATTATAATACCAATAGCATGGTATCCATTAGCTAAAAATGTTTTATGATAAATAAATTCAAATTCATCAGCTGGATATCCAATCACTAATTCAAAAATCTTGTTGAAAATTGGCCATAAGTAAATACCAAATGGGCGCTCAATACTAGGATAAGATATTTCTATTAACAGCATATTTTCCCTCTCTCGCTCTCTCTCTCTCTTTGGCTTTAAACAGTTTTTCTATATAAAAAAACCTGAAGATGGATAGTAACTATGTGCAATTGCTCGAAAAAAAATTTGTCAAAAAAAAAAAAATTAACGTGTGTTTGTATGTGTGTTTCTGTTGTACTTTGATTGTTTGTCACAGGACTGACTTCTTTCCAACGGAAAAGGCATTATTTGTCAGTTCTGCGA
>JAKTZT010000084.1:0-27545 GCA_030578955.1 Hemisphaericaspora insectamans | reverse complement strand
TTCTCCCACTCCATGAATTTGTGAAAGGTTCAGAATTACATTTGGAAAAGAATTTTATAACCAATGCCAATTAATGTGAAACTGAATATACATATAAAAAACCACTACCCAGAATAATCAATAAAACATGACAAAAAGACTCTCTGGAATAATTCACCCGAAACTAACTGGAAAAGATTCACTCAAAACTAACTGGAAAATATTATACCTTAAAAAATTATGAAAACACACACGTGAACTAGTTTTATTATTGGGATTTATCGCTGGGATTCCCCCTTTTTTTGTTTGGTTGGTGTTGATTCTGATTTTTACTACTACCTTTTTATTATATAATTATCGTTTCTATAATTATTACTTCTCTCTAATATTAATTGTTTTATTCCTCTCAAAAAAATATTCTGTAGATGTTTGTGATTTCCTCTAGCCCCTTTATATCATTTGGATATTTTTGCTTCCATTGTCTCAGTTTGTTGTTGTAATATATCTTCACATGTGTCAATAAAATACCTCCTCTTTGCTGGAAAGTGTCAAGTCTTTAAACAAAGTAAACACACGAATCGTTTTACCCAATTAAGGAAAGAAATCCTTGAATAAGTGGGACGTATACAGTTGGTAGCACCTCCCAACAACGAATAAATAATTAAATACCCCCACAAAGGGAAACAAATTGATTTCGGATACCACCCTCAATCCAAGCGATACATTTTGCGTAAGTGGAATAAAGGGAAAACTGTGACTAGAGACTCTCGAAATCTCTTGTCTCATGAATTAGTTGTGGGGGGGTATGAACTTTTCACCAGAACTACCTACCACCTGAACATACCCAAACCAAATATATCCTTGTTGGTGGTGGTGGTGGTGGTGGTGGGTAAATATATATAGATCTCAAACTTACAGTTTCCTGTTTAATCTTGTAATCTCTCTTTCCAATGATTTAACTTTATCATTCAATACATTATATTGAATTTGATTCATTAAAACTTCATCATTAATTAATTCAATTGTTTTATTCTTTTCTTTAATTTCAAGTAATAAATTATCAATTTTCATTTGTAATTTTGCATTAACTTTCTCTAATGATTTAATCTTTAAAGAATCTTGTTTAATTTGATTTTCTAATTGTTCATTATTAATTGTTGAATTATTTAAACTTGAAATTAAATCAATATTTTCATTTCTTAATTGTTGATTTTCTTTTAGTATACGGTTTAGATCATCTGTACTAGTAGTAGTACGTGGTGACTGTTGTAATTTTAAGATTTCCAATTGTTGTGATAATTGTTTAAAAGCATTAAAATATTTACCATCTTTATCAGCTAAAGAATCTCTTATAGTTAATTGTTTAAGGATTTCTTGACTCCAATTGTTGGTGTTAGTGCTGCCACTGTAGTTGCTGCTACCACCAGTACTGCCACTGTTGCCAATACTACTCATAGTTTTTAAACCTCTTCCTTGTGTTTGTTCCCTTCTGTTCCTTCCCCTGCTTGGATTTTTTTATTTGAGTGGCGGATTTTATTTTTCTCCACACACAATTTAACTAAAAGATAAGAAAAGTAAACTCAGTTGGTGTGTATATGAATGAGAGACAGTAAGAGATATGGGTGATGGTAGTATAAATGATACAACTGCCACTACTAGTAACAGTAACAGTAACAACCAAATACTACAAAGGCAATCCAATAACCAAGAAACAAAAGCAATAACACTACGGAAACAATCAAAATCACCTGAGCAAGAGAATAATGTAGGAGGCGGAGGAGAAGGAGAACAACAACAACTACAAGAACAACAGCAACCACCAGAGGAAGAGGAAGCGAAGAAAGATGTCGTCAAAGCACCAGAAGTAGAAGAAGAACAGAGACGCGTGGAAGTTCCCGATAAATCCACCGCCACCACCAAGCACAAACCAACCACAATGGCAACTTCCAATTCTAGTGCTAGTACAACCACGGCTCGAATTGCAACACTCTTCTTTTGGAATCAACTGAATCAAGTACCGACAATAGATGAGTCACCACCAATAATAAAAGGAAATGAAGATTCAAGTGTCGGAGGAGGAGTTGTTGTTGCTGGGCAACAAGAGACAATCAATGGCAAACAACAAGGTCAACCCGAGCAACAAAAACAACAACAACAACAACAAGTAGAAGAAGAACCCATTGCACCTGAACAACCACAACAAGATCCACAACCAGAACCTCAACCACAACTGCCACTGCAACCATCACCACCAGAACAACAACAACAACAACCATCGCAACCGGACTCGCAACCAGAACAACAAACCAATGACCCAAATACCACCAGTCAATGGTGGATAATTCGATATATGCCAAGAAGATTAACAAGATCTGAAACATCTGAAGAACCAAGTGAGTATTCTCCTCTACTTGGATTCAGAACTTTTAGACAACCTCAAGAACAAGCAAATAATACCGAGCAACAACAACAACAACAACAACAATCAGATAATCAACAACAACAACAAGAAGAACAATCATGGTGGGATTGGATATGGACAGGATTTGGTTCAAGACAAGAAAATGAAGATGAATATGATGCATCACATACATCTAATCTTTTATATTTTAAAGATGCCAAAAATGCAATTGAAAATTCAAAAGAAGTTTCTCATTATGCATTTAAAAGTTCATTTACTAATCATATAAATACTCATACTAAAGAAGTTGAATTGGCTGTGATTGGAACCATAACTGAATCACAACCAGTTAGGTATCATTCAAGAAAGGAACCATTATTACCTAATGAAGTTCAAGAAAAGTCTCTTGCTAGTATTCCAGGTAGTCCATCTTCCTTGGAAGGTAATAGTAGTAGAAGTAACACAGAACGAGAACTAATAAAGATGAGTTCAAAGATTGCTCCCCATTTTCAAGATAATTATCGACCAAGAACATTTAGAACAACATTAAGAATTTTATCTCAAGATTTAATATGTTCTTTAAAGAGAGAAAATCATTTATATTCTCATACTTTAACTGAATTAACCAAAAAACGTCAAAAATTAAATAAAATTGTCATTATTTCAATTCATGGATTCTTACCTACAAAATTTGTAAGATCAATTATTGGTCAAAATACTGGTAATTCAATTAGATTTTCTAATCGTGCTTCTATGGCTGTTTTGAAATGGTTAAGTCAAGATAATCCTCGATTTAGAGTTTCTGATTATGATATAGATACAATTTCATTAGAAGGAGAAGGGAAAATAAATGATCGAGTTGAAAAATTGAATAAATTATTAGATAATTGGATGGATATATTGGAAAAAAGTGATTTTATATATGTTATTAGTCATGGACAAGCTACACCTGTTGCCATTAATTTATTTGCTAAATTATTAAATCAACATCCAAATTGGTATAGATGGAAAAAATTGGGATTATTATGTATGTCTGGATTACAATTGGGTCCATTTATGGGTATGGAATCTAAAATTGTAACTAGAGCTTATACAGCAATTGAAAATGAAATATTACGAGAATTATTTGAATTTCAAAAACCATTTTCGAAATTATCTTTACAATTAAATGAATCAATGAAGATATTAATGAAAATGAATGTTAAAGTTACATTTAGTGGTTCTGTTACTGATCAATTTATTCCATTAAGTTCAGCTCTTGCTTTACAATATGCTCATCCTAATATTCATAGAAATATCTTTCAAGCAAAAGCTGATAATCAACAACATCAACAACCAGGTTCACCACGCACCTCCACCTCCAACACCGCCGCCGGCGGCGTTGCTGTTGCTGCTGCTGCTACCAACGCCGCTGATACTGCCAATGCACCATTTTTGACCAATTTATTAATTATTATATGTATGATGAAGAATGTGGGTAAAGATTTTGATTATAATATAATTAGAGAATTAAGTGATAAATTTAATATGGAAGGTATACCAAGAGGACATTGTAAATTATTTGATGATGAACAAATCTATATGGAATCAATTCGATATTGTTTAGAAACTACCAATTTAATTCATTCACAAGAATTAATTATAAATAATCTTCGACCTTTAGATTCTGGTAGTTTTCATAGTTTATTACCTTGGAATATTCGTAGTTTATTTCAAGATTTAGTCCAAATTAAACATATTGGAAGTATTAAATTAATCGAAGAATTATTGAATAGATTTAAAAATTGGCAACCAACACCTAAACAATGGAAAGATATAAAATATTGTTTGGATGTTTTAAATGATTTTGAAGTTGAAGATTTGTTTTTATAAAAGTGGGTGTGGGGATGTTTTCTTTTAAATAAGTGAACAAAATGGGGGGGATTATAGTTTTTAATTAAATAGGTAAAAACACAAAAGAAAAATAGGTTTTGATAGCGATCATTAAAGTGTAAATTTACTCCCAAAAGTGTCTTTTTGTTGGTATTTAATTCTGTGGGTTTCGTCTTCTTTTACGGGAAGAAAATGAAAACCATAGAATTAAATACCAACAAAAAAGGTTGCATCAAATATCTCTTTCAAACCAGAAATTGAATGAATCAAATACGTAAGTATAAAATTTTTGAGGAGTTCTTTTTCTTAAACGTCAATAAAAATTTATACGAACATAATCGATTTGTGGGGGTTCGGTATATCTAGTTATTTGATTTTATAGGGTATTCTTATATAATCTACTTCCTCGTGTGATTTTTGTACCCCAACCGCTCTGCCAATTGCTTTGCTCTTATTTTACCCATAATTCCAGAACGGAGTTAGTAGTAATGCGTACACATTCTTAACTCTGTTGATAGTTATTGATTAATTTTATGACAACACCTGACCCCCCCATATTCGCCATGTTATATTTTTTATTGTCGCTCAAAATTGTCTGCAGTAGTGTCCGTTTTGTATTGCCATCATTAGCAGCACAATTTCCTCCCTTTCTTTCCTTGCCCAACGTGTAAAGCCTTCCCCGGGGTTTCCACCCCCCCCCCCCCCACTAGCTAAAACCAACCACCTGTATAAGGATTAAGGATTATGCTTGATCTTTGCTGATCCATTACCATTAATTTTGGATCTGCAAGGTCCAATATCTTCATCATCTAGTAAATCTAATGCAGCCTTGTATCCATATTTGACCATTATATATCTTAGATATACCCTTTCGAGGTTAGGATCAGAGATATTAAATTGCTCTTTAGCTCGTTTCCAATTCATACCAGAAGAAATAATGGTATCACATCTTTTAGCAATGTCATTCATGGCGGAAAAAAAATTAAAAAAGAACCGTTTATTGTTTTTGGTATATCAGCACCCTATCAAGTGTAATGTAGTGTAATAAATATACACCTTATATATAGAAGTAGTCCATGCCCTTATGTTTATTCCTAATGAAAAAAAATTCCTCCATTTTAATCGAGAGGGTCTTAATGTCCTGCATGCAACCCCGAGGATGCATATTCGAATGAACCCCCAAGATCATTAGCATATCTCCTGTGTCTAACTCCATCATGACTACAACCTTTGATGATCTACAAAAAACACTTTTCTTCCATATTGGAATACTTCTTGTCTCAATTTTAAAACAAAAATTCTTCAGAGAGAAACCATCCTAAATCTCATTGAACATTCTTCCAATGACAAATACAGTGTACTGTGGATCTTTTAAGGTTCCCAACAGAAATATTGCAATTCATTTTCAGCTTAATTCGCATTGAGAATCTCAAATACCACTTAAATATCTTCGGTTTTCATAGTTCAATACCTTGGAATATGCACAGTGTGTTTTCATGATATGGCTCAAGTTTAACAACATATTGGAAGTGGGAAGTTTATTGAAGAAATTATTGAGTTGATCGAACGCTTGGCAACCGACACCGCAAGCAACGTAAAGATGAAAAATTTTGCTTGGAGGGTTTAAGCCATTTTGAAAAAGAAGAATTTTATTTTTATAAGTTGAATAAGTTATCTAATGTATATGGGGCTTGTCCCAAAGTTTGGTGATAATCATTTTTCTAAAATAATAAACAAGAAAATACAGTTGTTATAGGAGACTATAATATACTAATCTGCAACCTAAACTTCCAATTTAGGAACAAGTCCCATTTCTTGTTTAGATAGTTGCATTAATGTGGGTATATGTAGAGCGAGTTTCATTTGTTTCCAACAAGACCGTTTTACGACTGTTGCAAATAACTTGGCAGGACCGTTATGAGTCGATTTTTTTTTTTTGCAACTTAATCAAACTTTAAAATCCCATGTTTTTTTCGCTTCAAATTTTCTTTTCTATTCCAAACATTTTTGCCAAAAATTTTTTAGATAAAAACCAAACTAAAAAAATTTTAAATGCAAAGGAAAAAGAAAAGCATACAATGTAACACCCTTACATAAACCCTGAAGTCTTGGCTAACCAATGGGGAACACTTACAACACTTTCCTGCTTTTTGATGGGGATTGATTTTTTTCATGTTTTCTTAACGTAATTGCACGTGAGTTTAGCTTTTGCATGTAACGGTTTTTTTTACCGGTTTTCCCACATGGCGCAGGGTGGAATAATATAAAAATATATTGTTCTTCATGAATTTGCTGATTTTTGGGGCTTAAAAATTTCATTAAAAAATAATATTTCAAAGGCAAATTTCCCATTTTTGACAGTTAATTTATTTTGGCATATCTTTGGAGGTTTGAACAGGAGCTCCATCTATATCATCTATGCGAAATACTGGAAAAGACACTTAAAAAGTAAGGACTTTACTCTTTACATCTATACTTTTTTTATTGAACAGATCATATCCACTTCAATATAACTCGTAAATGGCATTGTGATTTAATCCATCTGTCGCAAAAGATCATTACGATTAATACAAAAGTAAGACTTATTATGTCTCCAGATTGTTTGACTCTTTCAAGGGACTTACGAAAATCCTCAGTCACACAAAAGCTGGAGAGTTTATTGGTTCCCCATGAAATATTCCCATGAACGGTGGAAGATCATTCCCATCGTCATGCCTAGGGAGTGTGTTTCGCCAAACCGGATCTGCAAGGATTCTGACGTTGTAGTTCCTACATATACGTATATTTACTTTTCTAAAGAAACATGTCATTTTATGTCAGAAACATGGAGTCATCCGGAAAACCTTTCCAGATTTCCGTGATGTCGAAAATATTTTTTTAGACGTTGTGTTTCGATGTGATTTTCATTGGATAAAGATCTTCGGTTCTTTACCCGACACAGTGCTTAATCTCATTGTCTTCAATAAACAAAGCAAAATATTTTTTCTTCTATTTTTGAACAATGTTTGAGAAGTTTTCCTTCTAGCGACAGGCATGAAGGATGCCGTTAAAGGCCCTATGGACTCAACCACGATTTAGTTTTTAAGCCTGCCTAGGAACATTTTCTATATCTCCACTAGTTTTCTTGAACAATATTGCCGAATTCTTCCGAAGATTCACCAATGACGAATCTTAGTCATATATTGTCTTAAGATTGCCTGTTGATTTAGGAGGAGTCATAGCCAAAAACAATGGAGAAAAAAAGAAAAAATTATGCATGTCCTGTCACACAAGAGGCAACAAGGCATAAAACAACTTTTATCTGATTTAGATTGAGAATGACGTGCTGTCAATATTTACTATATCCTACATATTGGAACGTGATCAAACGGCTTTCTTTTATATTTTTTTTTCGGGGTTCTGTTCAGCAATTCCACGGCATTGAAGAATCAGATAAATCCGTGCCCAAACACAACAACAGCAGCCACTCCTAACAAAACCCGTTTGGTCAGATAAATTCAAGCGCTTTTCTTTTGTGTAAAAAAAATCCCATCCAGTCAAACTTTTCAGTTCCTGTTGCAAAGAAGTATTTAGTTGTATACATACTGAAGTGTCACAAACCTCTCTTGGTTTAATTGTTCAGCAGAGACTTAAAACCTATTATAACAATCAGATTTTTATCACAAAACCGGGACTTGTTTAACTCTGTTCATGTTAAAGGATATCGCTTTCATGGTGGCAATAAAAAATCAAGGCTGCACAGTTCGTAATTAACGAAATCCGTGATGTAGCTCATCGCGTTAACTCGACTACCGAGAGGGGCGGTTTTCCTTTACAATATTATTTTGTAATTAAAGAAGACCTTCCAGAAGGAAAGCCCTTATCTGGAAAGGTGTCTTAAATATTTTTTAACAACAGTGGATTTAAACGTTTATTGTCCGCGTGGAAAAATAATAATATTTTTCAGCACAAGAATAGTAAGAAAAGAAATGTCGTAAATTTTTTTATTTCCCAGTTTATGGGTATGGGTTACGATCACACGCGTTAAGGCTTGATTCATTACTTTTAGCAAAAAAAAAAAAGGAGAGACAGTATCGTTATAAGATGAATAAAGGCAATTCCAATTCTTTTGAGAGGGTTTTTTATTAGCTTCAACCCCTTGCATTTCCTGATGGATTTCAGTTCAATGGAAAATAATAAAAAAAAAAACAGAAAGGAAGATAATAGTAGTAAAAATATTCAAGAAGGAAGGTCTTTTTTTAGTCCTTTTTTGCATTGTTCAAAAATATATTTTTTTGCAAATGTTGCACTTAAAAAAATAAATATTTTAAAATGGGCGAACTATCATAAAGAGAGATCCCAATGGGGGGTCTTGGATACGAAAAGCTTCAACGAAGTATAAGACTTTTTGTTGAAGATAGCAACGATGAAGAAGCTAAAAAATCATACGTTTATAGAAAAAGATTCACCCATACCAAAATCCCTCAGACTACGTACCTCATGACCAATAAAAACAACGTGTTTTTGTTGTTGTCATTCATGATTTTGCTGTGTTGTCGCAGATAAGAGATAGCGTCACGACAAATCTAGAATCAAACATCACAAGAATCAGTAAAAGAAAACCATTCAAAAATAATCCATGGAAACATATGTTTACTTTTCCGTAAAATATATGTAGGAAAAAGAAATGTCAAAATTTCACAACCATATTTTTATTTTAGGATTATAATTATACGTATTTGGTTCCTAATTTCGATAACTTATTTCTTTCATCATCTCATCAATACTTTCCAGTCAAAGACGTTCTCAACGAGCCACTATGTAAATTATGCTTTCGTAGCCAGTATAGATATTCCGTCTGGTCTCTGTTACAATTAGATTTGCTTCTTGACTCTTCTTGCAACTGAGATTGAAGATCCTGGAACTTTGAAAAAGAAATTTATTTATTTTTTAAGCCTTCATTGTTTTTCCTTTCCAAAATATTTAACTTTGCATAAAAAATATTCAATTCTTTTTTTTTTTTCATTGGCAACAAAAAAAAACTTTTTCTTTGGCAAAAAAAAGCATTCCATTTTATTTTGAAAGAAAGATTCAAATACCAAAGACAAACATTTTTAACAACCGCCTTTATATTTCAAGAAGTTTTCCGTTTTTTCCTTTTTTTAGACAAAAGGAACAAGGATCCGTGTCGAGTATAAGAGAAAGCTCATCTCCTCCATTATTACCAATTTTCAAGCACCCTTGTGTGAGGTTACCGGTTTTCTTAAAAAAAATTAACTATTTCCGTTCATTAGCCGTGCCAAAACATTGCATTGCCATATTAAAACCCCATAAAAGAAACAAAACTCTAATTCCAGATGTCCACGACTTCAGATTCAAAGCGAACAAGAGCGTCAGGAGAAGTACTAGACTTCTTAATATCCGAATTCCAAAGAAATCCCAACCCAAATCCCGATCAAAGGAAATATATCAGTGATCGCGCCGGTATGAATGAAAAGGCCGTTCGTATTTGGTTCCAAAATAGAAGAGCTAAAATAAGAAAATTCGAACGATTACTGAAGAATGGAGGAAGTAATTGGAATGGTAATATTCCTCAACCTCCTTCAAGTGTATCGTCTCGCAGTTATTCTAGTTTTGGTTCTGGTGATTTCCATAGCTTGAGATTAGCACAATCTATTCCAATTGAAATTAATGACAAGTATTGTTTCGTTGATTGTTCTTCTCTTTCCGTTGGATCATGGCAAAGATTGAGAACTGGATACCATGATGAAAGTGTTTTGAAGAATAATCTTTTGAATTTGTCTCCATTTACTTTGAATACTTTGATGAATAATGTTGATTTATTGGTTTTGCTATCAAAGAAAAACTTTGAAATTAATTATTTCTTCCTGGCCATTTCTAATAATTCAAGAATATTATTTAGGATATTTTATCCTGTCAGTTCCATTTCCACTTGTTCATTGTTGGATAATAATATCAATAAGGAAAACAATGAATTAAGATTGACTTTAATGCATCAACCAAAGTTCTCGGTATATTTCTTTGACGGAATAAACTCAAGTTCAAACCAATGGTCCATCTGTGATGATTTCAGTGAAGGACAACAAGTTAGTCAAGCTTATATTAAAGAAGATGTAACTATAACCATTCCGCATGTATTAGTAGGTCCTAAAAGCTCATTACAATACCTTAACCTGTTCATCTTGGAAAACAACCAAGTATATTCTAAACCAGTTAGTCCGCCTGCAACACAACCACAGCAACAGCAACAACAAGAGCTCCAGGAATCAACCAAGAATAAATACAATTATCAAGATGAATTGCAATGGAACGAAAAGCCAACATCTTATCCATTATCCAATGGCGAATCATTCTACAACAATGAAGATAGCAGTAATCAAGTTAGTAGTAATACTTCAAACCCAGCAACTACTTCATCTAGTAATACCAATGGGGGAGATAATTCACCATTTTCCATTCATTCCAATCCACAACTTTATCCTTCTGAAAACACAACGCCTCCACCTTCAGCCCATATAAGTCCAACATCTACTATACAATACAATAACGTATTTGATAACAACCAATCCCAACCACAACAAGAACAACAACCGTATAATTCAGCACCAACACCTGATATTTTCAGTACGTTGAGCGATGGTAGTCATCATGACTATGCAACAAGTTCGGGTCAAACTTCAACTGGAGCGTCATTATTTATGAATGGTCATAATAATGATAATGATTCGATTAATAGTCCGTCTATGAATCATATGTCGAATAGTTTATCGCATGCATATACCCATCAGACATTTGGAAATAGTGAACTTGATGCTAACGATGATTTCCCACTTGGATTGAGTGAGTTCGCGGTTGGGAATGAGAGTTTGAGTGGGAACTTGGTTGGTCATGGTGGTCGAACTGGTGAAGCTTCACATCTGAGTAGTACTGAGACTGGTGTCGACAATTTCATAGATTTTGGAAGTAATTATCCTTAGAGAAGATAAGAGGGGAAAGGTAGAAACGTTAGATTGGATTTTTGTTTTTCATTTTTCATTTCAAGAGAGAGAGAGTTATCAATTAAGTTTAATTCTCGTAAAACACACACATAATTTGTCATTTTGTATTTTATTTATATTTTATATTTAGTTCCTTTTTTTGAGTCATATGGTATGTACGTAATACGATATAGAATTTTTGAATCATTTCAGTCCATAAATCGATTATTTGTTGTAGATTTATTCTACTAGTTTTTTTTTGTTTCAAGGCTGGAAACTTATAAGAGGCTTCATAGGAAGCACGACTGTCAAGTGCCTTGTATAGCTATAAACACTCAAGGAGAATAGCTAGATGAACGGACTAGGTCATACTTTGCAAGAACACAAACTTTGGTAGAATATTCCTAAGATTCGGTGCTTTTTTTTTTGCAACAGCAATAATTTTAACATAGTCAGCAGATATAAGAATAAACGAGCAGAACTAAAACTAATGATTGTCGGTTTGTTTGAAAAAAAACAGAAGACTATAGACCTTGAAGAATTCCATAGCACATGCAGAGCAGTGCGTTTGCAGCCCAGTTGGTAGCGGGAAGTTTGTCAAAGACGTTCTATTTTAACCGAATGAAACGTTTTTTTTGTAGGAGCTTGGATATCATCCAACGGTTTTCAAATGAAACCTTACAAATAAGAATGTAATTAACTTAATTTATATTTCCATAGACAGATTGGTTGTAATGACGATGGGTTTAATCTGTTGCATGCATGCCTTAGTGGGAACCCCTTTGCCGTTTTCTGAGATAAATTGGTAAAAATATTGACAAGTAGAGAAGAGAAGAACAAGGTTAACGTTTAGGTAAGAGAGAATATACGCGTTTGTTTTAGAAAGATGCTTTTTTAATACATCATACAACTAACACCTAAATGCCGAGGATAAATTGGTAGAAGAAGAAGAAAAAAGAATAACAAAACCGGTCTATGTAACAGTAAAAAGGTGTCATAAAAAAGATTTTTTGAATGACATTTTCTGCAAAAAAAAAGAAGAGTGTGGGGCAGGCATAGTTTTGACCATCTTTACATGTGAATTTTCGTTAATATAAAAACTCCGAATTTACTCTCCATATACTTTATACAGTTTATTTATATTTTGTTTACTACAAACTCAACGTTGTGTCCACTTTTTATGTTTAACATCTGTTGACTTTAACCCTACCCCCCAACTTTCCCCTTCCCACTCTCACACATACACCAAATCATGTCCGAAAGAAGATTATTCAAAGAATATAACAAGTATAAAAAATCACCACCTAGTTTATCCAACCCACAAATCCTATCCTTAGCACCAGTGGATGAAGAAAACATATACATTTGGCATGCTACAATTGCTAAACCCACGAAGCAATCAAATGAATACTATTATGGAGGTCAGTGGGATTTAAGTATAACCGTGACTCCTCAATATCCTATCGAACCACCAATAATTAAATTCATTACACCTATACTTCATCCTAATATTAATATAACTACTGGAGAAATATGTTTAGATATCTTAAAGAAAGCATCTTGGTCTCCTGCTTGGAATCTAGAATATTTAGTAACTGCGATTTTGATGTTATTAGATTCACCTGAACCCGACTCTCCTTTGAATATCGATGCAGCAAATTTATATCGTCATGACTCGGTTGCCTTTGAGAGTATGGTTCAGTTTAGTATTTGGAAATATAATTCATTTTATAGAGGTAATATTGGCAATAGTAGTAGTAGTACTACAGGTCCCACGAGTACTGTCCAATCTACAAGTTTAGTTCGAGATATAAGTGGATCAAAAAACACAACTATTGTACATTAACGATTAATGAAATAAAAAAAAAGTTTGCATTTTCCTTTTCAATAATGATTTCCCCCTTTCCATAGTCTTTTTCTTAAAATAAAAAAGAACAAAGTATCAAAACTTAGTAGTGTATGTTCCTCTTGTAGTAAAGTCAAATGTATGAACCTTTCCCCTCTTTGCCACTAATCTTATTTCTACAATAATTGCTGTCTTCCCTTCCACTATATCTCTAACATTTATAATATTTAAAATGGATGTTTTTGTTCGTGTATTAAATCAAATCCTATTATACAGTAGTTTGTATTATTAAAAAAAAGGAACCAAATAATATATATAGATCTCCAAAGGTATAAGGATAAAACCCTCATAAAACCCTCTTAACGTAATCTTCTGGCTTCTCTTTCGGATTCCATCAAACATAAGATGTCATTTTCTCTAACTGGACCTTTAACGTTTCTAACAATGGTTCTTGAAGTATCTTCAATGAATTCAACTCTGACTTGAGTAACACCACCTCTTGAACCGGTTCTACCTAAGACTTTGATGACCTTGGCTAATGTAACTTGAGCTTTAGCGTCCATATTTGCTTATGTGTATGTATATAGTTTTAACTAAGAAAACAGAAAAGGTAAGAAAAGATTTGACTTTGTTAATGGTGAAAATTTTTTTTTTACTAGCATTGAAATTTGGATGAGCGAGTAGAGTGAGAGCAAACGCCCTATGCAGGCGTCGACACACACAGTAGAAAAGCTGAGAGAGAAAAAAATTAACTTAGTCGTGTAAAACACAAAACTTTATAGTTGTAAGCAAAAAAAGTTGAATTCAGGTAGGGTAACCCCTAGAGCATCTACTGCATATAAGATATTGATTTTTGCTGAACGTTAAGTCTCTAGATGATCCGGTAGAATCATACACATGTTATCAAGACCCCATTGAAGTATTGTACTCTCCCCGATCTTAAAGTAACGAATATCCAAACAGGTACATTTTATTCGAATATAGAAACCGAGTTCTCAAGTTAAGATGTAACATCCCTTAATAAAGGTTCTACCAGGTATAGGGTCACAGGAGTGCCTGCTTAGCAGATATTCATGGGAAGAAAGTGTCGTGCAAGGCTTTTTCTATGGATGGCATGATAACATTTGGATTTTCCTCTGGGATGTTTTGAGGAAAAACCACTTCAAAAGACAACTTCACTTATTCCGGGCCAGATATTTTTTTTTTGCATCCAATGTTTAAATTAGAGAATAATTTTACGCGCTGCATACATATTAATTAGTATGTTGCTCCACACATTTTTTCTAGAATATAATTACCGAAAATTGTACAATATGGACCTGTTATTTTTCGCCTATATATAGGAACCTGGCAAAAGATTGATCTCGCATCCTTCATACCTGACCCAAGTGCGGTTGGTTCCGGGTTTGTCGTCCAGAATCAGATGAGAAATAGTTTTTCATTTTGCCTCAATTAGAATAATGCTTTAACACTTATGACAACCAACAAGTTGACTCTAACAGGTTACATCTAGTTATTATTTATAACACCGGGATGTGTATGTATATGCTTATCACTTTAAACTTCAATTCACAAGTTCTATAATTCGTATATTGGAGTGAGCTACCAAGCGTCTAGTTTCATCACCGCCAGAAAGAAAAATATGGTGGCAAATTATCTATAAAATCCGAAGTGGGGAAGACTATTTATTCTCTGAAGCAAGTAATCGATCTATCCCCGTTAAGCTATCTCCACCTGGTTTATAGAAATAGTTATAGCGAAGGATCAGAATTTCAAGCTCAAAATAATTCCCAACTCCTTTGATCCAATATATTTCTATATCATTAAGTGAGGATATAGTCTTTTTTATTCACTTTCATTCAAGGAGCTTTATCCGAATCGGTTATACTCAAATCGTGAAACAAAGAATATATCTGCACGTAATGATCAAGTGACAATGTAAAGGAATTGGTACTTATTTTTCTCGGCAATCCTTTGACTCTTATTTCTATAAACCAGGGAAGATAAATTAACAGGGCCGAATTGATTACTCGCTTCAAAAATAAATGAACTTGAAAATAACGTCATTGGTAATATCTTTTTTAATGTAAGCTTTATAGCCAGCACATCAACTTGGTTTGGTGTTTCCGATATATATCGATTAACTAGTTTGAGATGGCTAATGTAGAATCAACTTTGAAATGCGGATCACCATTGATATGTCGATCCAGTAGGTCGACACACCTAACATGCAAGATAGCCAATATATAAACGACTTTGATATGATCAACATGCAAAAACAACTTTGATATGTGGATCACCATTAATATGTCGATTCACCAATCGATACAAGATACGCTGTAACATACAAGATGAGAACGATCATATCAAATTTGTTTATACTTTATCTATCTCAAATTAGTCAGTCTATAAATATTGGAAATGTGAAACCAATTCCGTTTGCTAAATTACATAAAATCAAAAGAGATATTACCCATGTCAATTTCAAGATCAGTTATGCCTGAAGCAAGTAATCGATTTATTCCAGCTAATTTATCTTCCCTGGTTTATAGAAATAGATATAGCAAAGGACCAGAAGATTTCAATGAGGAAATAAATAACAATACCTTTACCCCCGATGTCACTATATCATTGGGTGAGGACAGTCTCTTTCTTCCCAATCATTCAAGGAGTTTTATTCCGAATCGAACATACTTAACCACCTCCATTCATGATCGCAATATACCAAGTCCGCTATACCCAAATAACATGTCCCCATACTTCAGTAACCATAATAACTTAGATATGCTTCGAGAATCTGTTGCCGAAGCATTGGATTTTCACGAGGATTCAAAAGTGTTGAACTTCAAACAAGGTTCTAAACAAGACCACACCAAACAAGAAACAAAATCAATATTGGAGATCGCAGGTCCCTTGTTATCATTTTTGAATTACAAGGATATTATGAAAATCTTAATCAGTGATCTTCCCACCCTCGAGACTAAGAAATCGAATAAATCACTGAAAATAATTGTCGCCACCGATACATTGCAAGCTCCTGGTTTAAGAAATGATTTTTATTCGAATCTCGTCAGCTGGTGTCTTAAAACAAACAGAGTTGCTGTAGGTCTTGGCTCCAAGGTTTACCTATGGGGACTCGATAACCACGTCATTGAAGTCAATTATGAAGATGAACAGCTAGTCACTGCAGTTGCATGTTCCCAAGACGATTGGATTCTAATTGCTATGGCAGGAGGGAGAATGCTTTTGGTTGACCAATCACAGAATACAGTTGTTACGGAATATTCGCTTCCTAATAATAAATCAATCTTCTGTATTACATGGTTTCCCAATTCCAAAACGTTTATTGCAGGTGATGATTCAGGCGATTGCTATATTTTCCAAACTGTAAAGCTTAACACAATGTGTGTTATTGACTTGCTAGCCATTTTTAGATGCCATCAACAGCACATTTGTGGAATTGCTCTAAATATCACCAATGATGAAATTGCCGTCGGTGCAAATGATAATAGTTGTTCTATTTGGGATCTTCATGATATCTACAACCCAAAGTTGAGATTCATTCTTCCTCATTCTGCAGCGATTAAAGCGCTATGTTATTGCCCATGGGCATCGTCATTACTTGCAACCGGTGGTGGTAGCAAAGATAGGAAAATCAGATTTTGGCACACTACTAGTGGAACATTACTCGATGAATATTACACTGATGCGCAAATCACTTCATTAACCTGGTCAAAGTATAGAAAAGAGATTGTTGCTACATTCGGATTTGGGGGCAGAAAGAAATCTGCATTATTGGTTGTTTATTCTTATCCTAGAATGACCCCAATGGTAGAAGTTCATGCTGAACATAATTTGAGAATTTTAAGTTCTACGATGAGTCCCGATTACTGTTCAATTTGCGTTGCAACCAATGATTCAACCATTAGGATATACAAATTATGGGAAAAGACTTTGGAAATGTCCGTTAATTCAGATTCTAGAGGCATCAGTGTTTATGGAAGTTCCATAATTGAATTAGTAGAAGGCATTTCCAAGGGGTCTACCGCAGTTAGATAAATAGCTATGTTTACTTATACTCGAACACCAAACTATTCTTTTTTTTTGCAACCAGATATTTTTATTTATTTACAATTTATTTCACATAATTATATTAAATAATTACGTCGAAACACACCAATGAAAGACAGGAGCCAAGAAAAGAAAAGACCAAACCATCAAAGAACAGGTCTAACCGGGCGGTCCAGTAAAGAAAACAACGAAAACAAAATTCTTGACTCAACCCAAATCGGACATTGTTCGATTTTATCTTATTATATTTCTGTATATACAGTGAAGTGATGTGCGCTTTAATATTTAATATTGGGACCCGACAATGGTTATACTGATACCTTCATTTGCTGAATAACGATCGTATTTTCAATTCTCCTATTTATAGGAACTCAAAAGCTGGCACTCCAAATATCTAAAAAGCACAGATTATATAAATAATCGTCGCAGATACCCCTGATTGGCTGAATTAATAATAGATTAGAAAACCGAAAGCAGTTAAACACTTCAAGCCCATCCGAAGTTATCTTTCCAGTTTTTTTTGGCGAAATGCCGGTAAGAATAATGAATGCGTATATATCCCTGCCAACAATATTGGATTGAATGATTTACCCTGAAAACTACATAACCAACCTTGAATTCTGTAAAGCTGACCAAGAATTGAATCCTCGTTAAAGAACATAACTCGCCTGTTATTTACAGGAAGTGAGTCTTGGAACTAAGAAACAAGGATATTGTGGTGGATTTGTCGGTGTTTTTATCCCAACTATTTTTTATAAGTGTAATTTAAGTATATCTGACATACCAGCCCTTTCAAGAGTGCCGACGAATGTGAGAGGTGAGGTGTATTAGATATTCTGTTAAATTCTCTTTTTCTTTGTCTATAAACTCTATATAAAACAGCAAATACAACCACTTAATGATCAGAACTAACAAAAACAACAGGTACTTCCGATGGCGTAGCAGTAGCACTAACACTTAAACTCGTGGCTCCACTCGTGGTTACAACATCCCCAGAATCATTATCTAATTCAAACATAGGTTTTTTTATCCTTGTGGAATTTCTCACACCAAGCATATCCGATCCGTTAGTATTTGAGGAAATGGCATTATCAATTGAACCATGTTGTTCTTGTTGAATTTGGTTGAATTGCTGTCTAAGCAATTCTTGTTGAAGTTTTAAATAGTGTTGATGTTGATCCGTGATTATATTTAAATTGGAAGTGGTATTATTATTATTATTATTCTTAAACTCGACAAATTCGGGTGATGATTGCCCTGATGAAAAATTAGAATTGAGAGTGGCAAGTTTATTCTCCCCAAATGATTGTTCAAATGGGTTTATATTCATTTCACCACCTGTAGTGGGCGATGGAGTACGAATTCTGGGGGTAAACATTCCAGATAATTTCTGATCATCATCATTCGTGTCCTCCACTGATAATGAGTCACGAGTAACGGCGGTGGAAGTGTGACGCTGAGGTGATGGAGATTTAAGTGATTGATGTTGATATTGGAGAAATGCATATCTTGCATGATGATCACTACAGAATTTTAATAGTTCATATAAATCTCCATACCAATTTTCAAATTCAACTTGAGTAAGACATTTGAATTTGATCTTCTTTAATGGATTTGCTGATTTGACCAATGTGAATGTATGTGATGTCGAGGAGGAGTCATGTTTCGACATGATGAAATATTCATTCAAGTTATAAGAATGAATGGGGATCATATCAGGTCCTATAAACCCACCAATCTTTTCTTGTGATTTTTTGGTGGTGGTAGAAACTGCTGAAGTAATATCAGCATCATCACATTTGAATTCATGAAGATAATTACATGACAAGACATAATAATGTCTAGTGTAATTCTTTAATAATCTTGATTTTTTATAAATTACCCCAAATCTAATACACCTATTTTGAATTGAATCGGCATAAGGTAATGTTAATGATTTAAAATTTCTGATTTCACGTTTTGGATTAACATCACTATCTTGATAGGTATTTACAAAATTTGGATTATTAATAATGAAATATTCCCAATCATTAGTTGAAACATTGGATATTTTGTCTTTTAAAAATTGATAATATTCCAGATTTAATTGTAATTTTCCAAATTTATCAACTATCCAATTCAATTCTTCTATAATATAAGTAAATAAATCTCGTGATATTGTTTGAAGATTCATATATGAAGCAAATGTATAGTTTTCAATCAATAGTTGATTCTTGATTTGATAATCAACATGTAATTTCAATAATAAAGGATCATCTAAAGCAGCAACACTAATTTCATCATCGTCGTATAATTTCCCCTTCATTACAGGATTTTTGGCATTATATAATTCAATTGAATTCATATATTTAGTTAATATTTGTCCTGTAACTGATATTTCTTTAGATAAATCAGTATTTGCAAAAGACTCATTAGTTAAGGAATGTTTGATTTCTTTAATTTTAGAAGATAATTGTTTCAATATAGTTTGTAATCGAGGAATTAACTTGTTATTTAAATCTCGATGGAGTTTATGATTCTTGATAAAATTATCTTCATGATGACTTAATAATAATGCAGGAAGATTGGTATACATTGAATCCGGAGGGAATACATTGGTTGGAATTTGTATATCATTGGTATTTATTTCGGGTGTAGCTGTACCGCTAGGAGTTGTGATGCTGGGTGTCACAGTAGCAGCAGTGGCGGTTATTTTTGTCAAATGTGCCGGTGGAGATATAGAGATACCAGATGAGCTTCTTTTGTGAGTAGACGCTAAATTTTTCAAAAACACAGCAGAAGTGCTTGTTTTTGCCTTTGTTAAATGTGGTCTCTTATCTGGAGAACTAGCGGGAGGAGCTGTTGCTGTTAAGGATGACGTTGAACTACTCAGACTATCTAAACTGTTCAAACTTGTTGATGATAAGTTCTTGCGTAGTTCTCGCATTGAAATTGCACTACTACTACCACTACCATTAACATTAGTGCTAGAACCATTAGTCAAGATTTCTTGAATTATTTTATGTGGCAAATCTTTACATCCAGGGAATTGAACACTTGTAATTAATTGGTAGTGTAAATTAGCTTCATATTCTTTAACCAAAGCAATTTCTTTAAAGTAAAGAATCAATGATTTAATAAACAGTTTCCAATATTTAAAATAACTAATCAATTCATCAATTGGTTTACTTTCAAATGATGGTAAATTATGATAATATGGAGATTTAGGGTCAGATGGTGGAAGAACAACTTCCTTGGTGAATTCTTGATAAGATGATATCATGAAAGTGGTTTTGTTTTTAGTTAGGGTGGTTGGTGGTTTTTTTAGTATTTAATGTTTCCTCTCCTCTCCTTCTATCTCACTTTATAGTTTGAGTGACTTTTCTTTCTTCTTTTATAAATAAGTTTTTCTAAAAAGAAAAGTGAATTTTCTTGTAGAGATAAGTTTTAACAGTGAGGAGTGTTCTTTGCATGGATATTTTATTTTTTCTTAAAAGTCATGTGACTAGCCAATTCCGGGCCAGTTAAATCAACAATCAATTGGATTCACACCAAACACAAGAACCACATCAAAGACAGGAGTCAGAGGAAAACAAAGAGAAAAAGATGCCATTATACTTTCTAATATCAACAGGACAGGCAAGGAGATACTAGGGCTTCTTTTTTTCAAGATATCTTTCATCGAAAAGAGGCGCGTGATTGGAAGAGTTGCAGCGAGGACTCTTTATTACACTGAACACCCCACGAAGAAGAAGAAAAGTGGATTGGCTCTGCTACAATTCTCAACAATTATCTGTCTCATAGTTCTAGTTTTATAATATTAAAAGTATCTATGATAAGTTACACTTGATCCCTATGAATACTTGGAGAATTAAATGATTGCAAAAAAAAGATCAATAAACTCAGGAATATAAAGTCACGCGACCATTGAATTCCGGAATAAGCATATATATTTTTTTGGTGGTTTTTGAAATGTCGCATATTACTTTTAAAAATAGAATTTTTTTCGGCAGTAAAAACAAAGACAAAAAAAGAAACAAAAACAATATTTTTCCACCCGAACGGGTTCTACGACATTTCTTCATTTATGTTCGGGCGGGATGAGTGGCCGGATTTCCGATCGATTGCTTGCATTGATTGGCAGCAACTGACTACCAATTGCCGGATTCTACGTGGTGAGAGAAGTCTAGACCACCCGCCCTCTCTAATAATAGAAACAAAAAACACCCATTCAAAGTTTAATACCATAAACAATCAACCTTGATCTTTTTTTTAATAAACGAAAATCATGTTAATTACTAATTATAAAAAACTATTCACAGCCTCTCCTTCTCTCCCGCCCCTTTTTTCATTTCTATTTACAACAACAAAACCCCTTTAAGCAATTCTAGAAGTTAATAATTTAATATCATCTTTTCTAGTATTGAAAAAAGTATTCAATAATGATTTATTTATATCTACCAAATTCTTCATACTTTCTGGTATATCACTTCTTAATTTAGCCTTTGTAATTTGTTCATTTAATACTTCTAATTTATCTAAAATCTCAAATCCTTTCAAATAATTCTTTAATTTAAAATAAACATCAAATTGTCCAATTAAGCACGTGACATCATTACTTGCTTCTACTCCTAATTTAAACCATTCTAATGCTTTCTCATAATTTTCAAATATATTCATTTCTAAAAATCCTAAACTTTGAAATGATTCTTTAAGACCTTTTCCAGCTGCAACTTCCCAATGATATTTTGAAACTCGAGGATCAACATCAACATATAATTGTCCAAGATAATAATGAGCTTTAATTGTAGAATTATCAATTTCTCCAAATCTAATACTTTTTTCAAAATATAATTTTGCTTTGGTTAAATCTGGTGGTGTTTTATAAGTAAAATAATGGATTCCAAGATTACAATAAACATGACTAGCCATTATAGTATCATTTTGTAACTTGATAAATTCTAACCAATAATCTTTAGCTTTCTCATATACTTTCATTTCAAATGCTAAATCACCTCCCATTTTAAATACCAATGGATGTTTTAAATCTTCCAATTGTTTAATTAAATCATTAGCATATTGATAATCTTCTTTACTAACACTTGAATCTCGATTTATAACTTTTTTTCGAATAGTTTCAAATGCAAGTATTGTAATTGCATCATTATCACCCAATTCAGCAGCTTGTTCAACCAATTCATTTTCTAATTTAATCAAATTAGGATTCATACTTTGAGTCATTACCCGAATTGATCCAAGTACAGATTTAAATGTCATTAAATCACTAGCTTTAACATATTTGGGAAGTTTGATCTCATTAGGTGTGTCTAAATTATCATATATTGAGGTTAATACTGGAATCATTTTCTTATAAGGTAATCTAGCATCATTGTCAAATAAAATTCGATTAATCGTTCTTTTGGATGGAATAATTGAAAGTAGTGCAGGACGTGAACTTTCGGTGGCTGTAGTTGTTACTTTAGTAGAATACAATCGTATACTGCTTCGTATAAAGGGTCGTATCATATTGTAATCTTGTTAGTTATTTTTGTTAGTTATTATAACTGAGAGAGCCCAGGGCAATATATCTTAAAATAACAAAATTTTTTTTCGCTTATTTGTTTTTTGGTGAGTTCTCATTATTTTCAATATTAAGAGGGAATTCTTTGCAATAGTTTAGAGGGTGATTTTTTTTAATTGATGAGGGTGGTGGTGATGATGGTGAATATACAAAGCTTTTCTATTGCCTCCCCTAAGAATATCCTGACAACACCCCTTTTCAATAGACTCGTTGTTATATAGTTTATCAACAGCGGAAGCACTTTTCGTTCTGCCTATTACTTAGATCAAAGAAACATAACTGAGTTTAACCATGCCCCGGCTTCGAATCAACTGACTTGACAAATATTTTTAGGAATTCCTTATTCAAAGTATTTCAACAAATAGTTGGAAGCTCTTTCGCTGTTATATTAAAAATGTGACACTTTTCAGGTTGAAAGTATGTGAAAGTTGTATTATGTGAAGGTTGTATTATGTGAAGGTTGTTATTATATGGTATCATACTGCAGGACACAGGTTTAATATGGTGTTGGCTCTTTTCTTTTTTTGGTCAAGTTATTGTTTATCCCGCATTAACGGGATTTCTTTAAACCTTCCTAAATACCCCCCCCCCCCCCCCAATCTTGCGATATCCATACAGGTTAAAAAAAAAAAGACTTCCTATTTCTGACTTGCAGGTTTCTTGAAAAATTTTGAGGAATTTTCCGAGCAGTATCAGAAGAAACGATTTGAGAAGATCCCAGGAGGCTATTCTTTGAATACCCGCAGTAAATCAACCATGTGTAAACCATTTATCGAATTCATTTTAGATTTACCCTCAGAAATAATAGAATTAATATTTTTTTATATCCCAACTCCATTCTTACTGCCGCACATCGATGACCCGTTTATTGGAAAATATGCTCGTAAAGTTTTATTAACGAAGGTTCGTATTAGAAAGCTATTCTTTTGGTATATCCCTTCAGAACTAAAGTACCCATTGGGAGATGAATTTAGTCAATCGATGTGTATTACACATGCATTTTGCTTTAATCACATATACGCCTTTCAAGAATTCATGAGAAAATATCCTGAAAGTAAACCGAAAAGAATTTGCTTTGACTCATTGTATGATATATTTACTATTCACAAGTCGAATCCTGAGTTGCTTCAAAATGTTGAAATTGACGTATCAGCTTGGGGAGATTGGATATCGAGGCTTTTATCGCTTCCATATACCTTTACAAGACTATCTTTGCTGGGTGCTAGTAGAAGTCTCATGCTTACAGATAATGTACGAAGTTTAGGGGTACCCAATGTAAATTACATTCTTAACATGTCTAAGCTAACAAGGCTCCAATCTTTGAGGATATTTTCAAGGATAGATGATGTTGATTTAGTCAATCTTCCGCCCAATTTAATAGCTCTTGACGTGAAGTTATTTTCACAAAGGAAAGGAAAAATAAAACTTGATTTACCACAATTTTTACGACAATTGCACTTGGAAATTGAATTAAAATATAAGAGAACGGTATTTGATTTATCTCACTTGAAAAGGCTCGGGTCTTTCTCGAGTAGTTCTATTGTTGTAAGCAAAGTTGTGCTTCCCAAACAGATTGTATATTTAGATATTACTCTTAGGGAAAGAGAAAACTGGAAAAACCTAAATAATTTTCCAAAGCTCAAGGGATTGAGGCTTAAGTGTTATAATGCTCAGAAATTTGTGGAGAATATATCACTTCCAGCAAGTTTAGAGAAATTAACTCTTGCCCTATTCCCTGGTTTTCTGCATATGCAAAGGAGCGAAAGAGGTTATACAAAGAGAGCCGGTAAAAAATTCCTATTCCCGCCTAGTCTCAAGTTCCTAAGCCTATCGGGCGACTTGACTGGATTCAGGTTGAGCGAATTAAGAATTCATCCGTCGTTGGTTAGATTGACACTTCGATCTCGTGATAGGTATGATTTGAATGATTTACTTTTGGTATTAAATGTATTACCTACGAGCACTAAGCCTGATCGATTGCCTTCGTCCTTGATGAGTGTGTGCTTGGATCACTGTATCATAAAGTCAATATCTCATTTGAACCTTGAAAACTGTTCCAATTTGGTCAGACTTAGTATGAGGTATGCCGATATTGAGGTTGTGGATTGTTGTTTCCCTCCAAGTTTAAGATGTATGAATTTGAGTAACAATAATCTTCTGAAGGTTTTAATTGATTCACCTAATTTGAAAATCCTTATATTGAATGATTGTCAAATACGAAACCTCCATCCTAACGATTTTAGAATTCCTGATAGTGTGGATCAATTACATATATCGAACAATGTATGTGATGCTAAAAAATCGGATTTTCATTTTGTGAGCGATGGAATGCCAGTGCAGAAGAAACCAAGAGGGAATCCAATGAGTCTTATTCTTCCAGAAAAATTGAAGCTCTTGCGAGCCGATGATTGTAGCCTTACTTCTAGTGAAGTACAAACATGGGATTTACCAAATCGCTGTCCGAATTTGACTGCGGTGTTTCTTTATAGAAATAAGCTTACTACGCTTGAGGATCTTTTCCCAAAATCTTTGGTTTCCCTTGATTTAGTATACAATGAACAATTAACAATTTCAGAAGATTTTTTTGTGCAATTTAAATTTTTGAAAACTTTACGAGTTGGCCTCACAAAATTAGATAATTATCTTAGGGAGAAAAGGTTGAGATTCCCTGATTCATTAGTTTCATTGAGTCTAATAGGGAATAATATTGAACTGCTGATGCTTGACAATTTTGACTTCTCCAATTGTAAAAACTTAGGATTAATTGAAATGAGAGGAATACGGGGCAACATTGATAAGTTCCGTGAATCGGTCAAATTGACATGTCCTAAGCTTATGTATCTTTTAGACAAATATTAGTGATTATGATCGTCTCTGCATTAGTCAACTCGAAACATCAGAATTGGCTCGTCGAAGAAGAGAGAGAAGAATCCATTGTCAAAGAAAAAAACTACAAGAGGTTTACATTGAATAATTCAACGGCAATTAAGCTTCAGAGAAATAAATTTCTTGTTGTCGACATTCGAAGTATTCTCTTCTGTGCATACTTATGTAACCCATCAATCTTAGTTGATGTAGATACCCTTTTTTGGGTTTTAATGAAATAAGATCCTGCAAACAACTTTCTTGACAAAAATAGTTCGATTTCAAATGACAACACTTACAAAAAACCGCTTGTCATTTGTCTAAGGCTCGTTGGAGAATACGAGAATAGTAGGCTTCGATTGTAAAAACGATAAAAGTTGGACAGAATTTCCAGAAGGGTAAGGAGGTATCGATTGTGAATTCGTGGCGATTGTCTTTTTTTGAATTGGAAAAAGGTGATTTAGCAATTCTCCCATTCTAATCAATTGATTTGACAAATATCTTTTGATTCAGTGATTGTTAAAAAGAAAATTATACAAAGTATTTAATCAAATAACCAAGTAGTTACTGTCATATGGGAAATGTAATCTTTTCGGAAGGAATGAAGAAATCACTGTAATCATACCGTAGTCTCAGATTTAATATGGTGTTGAACCTTTTTTTTCTTTTTTATGCTGCTTTAAAGAGATTGCCATACTACACATTGGTGAATTTTTGGGATATCCATATTATTGCAAATAAAGTTACATAAAGATTTCCTATTTTGGTCGTGCGGCTGGGTCTTGGCAAGATTTGAAAAATTTTCTGTGGATCAATAAGAAAGATTTTTGAGAAGATCCAAAATGCCCGAAGCTTGGCTTTACAACATTTGATCAAGCATGAGAAAGTCATTTACCGAATTAATTTTAGATTTACCCTCAGATGTGATAGAATTAATATTTGGTTATATTCCAAATCCATTCTTATTACCGTACATCGATGACCCTTTAATTGGAAGTTATGCTCGTGAAGTTTTATTAACCAATGTTTATATTAGAAACGTTTGGAAACGCAATTTCAAGCCAAATTATCCAGTTGGCGATGAATTTATTCAACAAACGGGTGGTATTACACATAACTTTTGCTTTAATCATTTATATGAGTTTCTTGAATTCATGGGCAAATATCCTGAAAGTAAACCCAAAACAATTTACTTTGACGATTTTAATGATATCTTTACTATTCACAAGTTGAATCCAGAATTACTTAAAACAGTTGAAATAGTTGTGGAGATTGGCTCAGGGCACGAGCACCGGATATCGAAACTTTTAGCTCTTCCATATACATTTTCAAAACTAAGTTGGCGAGATACTAGTAGTCACATGGTTTCGGATAATGTACGAAGTTTAAATGTATTCAATTTAGATTCCATTGGTAACATATCTCAGCTAACAAGACTCCGGTCTTTGACGATAGAGGATGCTATTGAAGAGGATATTTTTGTCAATCTTCCCCCCAATTTAACAACCCTTTCTGTGGGGTTATTGTTATTAGATACTGGTAACATAAAACTCGATTTACCGCGATCTTTACAAGAATTACGCTTACACATCGAGTTCTATGATGACACATCAATTCTTGATTTGTCTCATTTGGAAAACCTCAAGACCTTTTCAATGATGTTTCCATTGCAGTCGGTGAAGCTTCCCAAACAAATTCTGAGTTTAGAAACTTGTCTTGGAGATGCAGGAAATTTTACATCCCTCAATGAGTTTTCTAATCTCAAAAACTTGAAGCTCGTGTGTTCACCTGAGAGACTTCCAGAGGCTATGAGACCTCCGGCAAACTTAGAAAAATTAACTATTGAATGCGGCACCCCTGAGTTTCTGGAAATGACATGGTTTAGGGAACGTTACATGGGAGATTCGCCCTTTGTTGGTAAGAGTTTCTTAATCCCACCTAATCTAAAGTTCCTAAGCTTATCTGGTGACTTTA
>JAKTZT010000083.1:0-27894 GCA_030578955.1 Hemisphaericaspora insectamans | reverse complement strand
AGCGCTCAAATTGACATGTCCTAAGCTTGAGTATATTTTATATTAGTAATTTTCATCCCTCGAGCCGTTAATGTGAGAAACCGGAGTGGGAAAGTTGCAAAAGAAAGAGAGGTATCAAACAGTTCGAGTAAGAAACTACAGGAGTTTAACATTGAATAATTCAAAGATCATCATTAACATTCATAGAATTAATTTGATACTATTCCCGTATATTAGTTAGTAGATATTTATGTAACCCGCCAATCCCAGTTGATATAAATAGCTTTTTTTATGTTTTAATAAAAGAAGAACCTGTAAAGGACTTTCTTGAAAAAATGATTTAGATTTCAAATCACAACACTTACAAAATCCAGTGGGTAGTTCTCTACATCTCGTTGGAGAATACAATGCGATCATAAAAACGATACTTAATTCAACTCATTCTCTCCTTTTAAGCGACCCTTCCAATATCGAGTTTCCTTACTAAGATTGCTCCTTTCAGGTGACAACAACAAGAGTCCTTTCTACGCGGTAAAGTAGTAGGAGTTGTCGATAAAGTCTTTGTTTTTTTTATCTGCCAGTCCTTTTCTTCTTCTTCCATTATCTTAGAAAAACGAATTTAAGAAATATTCATCTATTGTCCGTAATTATCCATCGCAAGGCGCTTCCTAAGTTATGTTTTATGCCACTGGATTTTTATCTGAAGATTTCAATAACGTGAAAATTGCAATGGATTCCGTTTAACTATCAGGTAATCCCATGTAATATCCATCTTATTGGATTAAACCAATATTTTGCAATCTCTTTCGCCCTATATGCATTGCAAATTGCATTAAATTTCTTTAACAAAAGTCGAAGTATAATGAAAACTGTTAACGCAATTTTTGATATAAAGCCTAGAAAACAAATGATCTTAGATTACCATTAACTGTTAATACTTAATGACTTGTATAAAATCACAACAACTTCATCATCATCACCGGCTTCCGGCAGCTCTGGCTGCAGATTTTAGAAAGCCATCAATAACCTTACCAATGCCTCTCATTTTGTGAATTATGGGGAGAAACCAACAGAAGCTATTCTAAATATCTACATGTACTATCCATTTGATCACATAAACACAATGGTAGTAAATAAGTGAACATTTGGGATTGGGAATCGTTGATTTTTTATATATAGAAATGCTTCTATGATATAAAAATAATTATCCTCATGTTATTCAATCTCATAATAGTGTAATTCCCCTCAATAATTCTTCTCGTTATACTCCTACGTACCCTTCATTTTTTTTTGAATTAATGAGTAGGGAGATGGGAAATTCCCGAAGAACTAAGAAATATACATAATCTTAGGGCATCTCAATTTAACCGATTCTTTAATATCACCCCATATCCCTTCCATTTGAATTGATTGCAAGTTACTACATTCGGACCACTCGATATTCTCAAGCGTCAGAAGTTCAATATTTCCTATGTATATCCAAGTTAACTAGCGAACGAGGCATTCTCATCCTTCTCCCACCAAGATAATTATCCAAGTTCGTATAGGCAAGACCCAAATTTTTCAAAAATTTAAATTGCACAAAAAAATCTTCAGATATCGTTAATTGTTCATTACTCCCTAATTCAAGGGAAACCAAGGATTTAGGGAAAAGATCCTCAAGTGTAGTAAGTTTATTGCAAGACATTGTTACAGTACTTAAATTCGGGCAGTGATTTATTAAATCCCACGTTTGTACTTCTTGGGAAGTGAGACTGCAATCGCTCGCTATCAAGATTTCCAATTTTTCTGGAAGAATAAGACTCGTTGGATCCCCTCTTGGTTTCTTCTGCACTGACATATCATTCATAAGTTGGAAAGCAGATAGTTTAGCATCACATATATTGTTTGATATATCTAATTCAATCACACTATCTGGGATTCTAAAATCTTTAGGATGGAAACTTCGTATCTGACAATAACTCAAATCAAGTACTTTCAAATTCGCTGCATCAATTAATATCTTCAGAAGATTATTACCTCTCAAATTTAACCATCTTAAACTTGGAGGGAAACGACAATCCATAACCTCAATATCGGCATACATCATACTAAGTCTGACTAAATTGGAACAGTTTTCAAAATTCAAATGGGAAATCGACTTCATGGTACATTTATCCAAGCATAAAACTCACCAAGGACGAAGGAAATCGAAGTGTGTTTATCTTCTTTGATGATATCTCTAACACCAAAAGATTTGGAGGTAACTGCAAATCATTCCAATCGTACTCCACATGGGGGTTTCCGAGAAGTTCCAAGTTAACTAAAGAAGGAGGAAATCTTAATTCCTTGAGCTTAAATGTAATTAAGTCACCACATAGCCTTAGCAACTTGAGATTAGGTGGGATTAAGAATATTTTACCCACTGAAGTTGAAGCTTCTGTAATAGCGATAAAACTGTTCCTTGGCATACCCGAGAAGCCGCATTCAATGAATAATTTCTCCAAGCTTATTGGAAGTGTTATACCCGCTGGAAATCTCTTGTTTTGACATCTTAGATTCAATTCTTTGAGATTAGGAAATTCAATTGGGGTTCTACCATTTTCTGTTTCAGATGGACTAACCTCTAAACGTAGAATCTGTTTGGGAAGTATCAAGCGCAGTAATGGAAATATACTTGAAAAGCATTTGAGATTTTGCAAATGGGATAAATCAATCACTGACGTCATATTGGTGGACTTAATACGCAAGTGTAACTCTTGCAAAGATTGGGGTAAATCAACTCTCTTGTTGCCTTTATATAATAACTCCAAGTAAAGGGTTGTTAAATTGGGGAGATTGACTAAATCATCCTCTTGAATTTCATGCCGTATCAGTAAATATTGGAGCCATGTTAACTGAAACGGGTTAACTATGGCATTTAAATCATCTACCGCCAATCCACAAACATTTTCTGCAATTATATGACTACTAGTACCGCGCCAACTTAGTCTTGTAAACTTATATGGAAGAGATAAAACCTTCGATATATATTGCTTATCCATTGAGTCAATAAGCGCATCTATTTCAACGTGTTGAAGAAATTTTGGATGTGACTTATGAATAGTAAATATATCTTTGAAATCATGAAAGAGAATTTCGGTTTACTTTCAGGATATTTCTCCATGAATTCAATAAACTCATGTAAATGATAGAAGGACAATTTATGAGTAACATGCAAGCTTTGAATAAATTCATCACCAACTGGATAATTTGGCTTGAAATTATGATCTTTAATTAATCCATCTCCAATATAAACCGTGGTTAATAAGATTTTACGAACATAACTTCCAATTAAAGGATCATCGATATATAATTGTAAAAATGGATCCGGGATATAATAAAATATTAATTCTATTACTTCTGAGGGTAAATCTAAAATTAATTCGATGAATGGCTTCGCCATAGTTTTTATCAAAGGTTTTGCACACTAAAAGCTTTCAGGTGTTTGCCTGGATTGATAAGATGAATATTTGAAATATTTTTATATTTATTTATTTTTCTGGGGTTGTAAATCTCTTTTGAAGGATAGCCTTTCATAACTTGATAATTAAGATCACAAACTCTTAAGAGAAAAAGTCAACCATCCACAAATTAGTTGATATCGTTTGGGAATATAGATATTTAATGTACAAGAATTAGGGAACCATTACGCAAATTTGCTTATCAATTTAAATAATTTAATTGGAAGAAAAAACTTTTGAAGCGTTACCGGCGCGCTTTCAGGAGAAGTCGGGGTTTTTCTGTTTTGAGTCATCAAATCTTCAATATACTGAAAAAAAAAACTCTTGAAAAATTTCCACTTATTCGTTTCTTTCGTTTTCAACCAACCCTTCCCTCCCCGATAATGAGTTTCCTTACTAAAGTTACTTCTTTTAAGAAGTATCAATTGTCAACAACTCTTGCTAAATCATTTTCTACTTCTTCCATTACATTCGAAAAGAAATTAAACAAATATTCATCAATTGTCACTAATGATCCATCTCAAGGTGCTTCCCAAGCTATGCTTTATGCCACTGGGTTTTCCGATGAAGATTTCAACAAGGCTCAAATTGGTGTTGGATCCGTTTGGTGGTCAGGTAATCCATGTAATATGCACCTTATGGAATTAAACAATAGATGTACTGATTCCGTCAATAAAGCCGGTTTAAAAGCTATGCAATTCAATTCTATTGGTGTTAGTGATGGTATTACTAATGGGACTGAAGGTATGAGATATTCTTTACAATCTCGTGAAATTATTGCTGATTCTTTTGAAACTATGATTATGGCCCAATTATATGATGGTAATATTGCCATTCCATCTTGTGATAAGAATATGCCAGGGACTTTAATGGCTATGGGTAGACATAATAGACCAAGTATTATGGTTTATGGTGGAACTATTTTACCTGGGTCCCCAACATGTGGTACCAAAAACCCAGCAGTAGCTGATAAAATTGATATCATATCTGCATTCCAATCATATGGTCAATACTTGTCAAAACAAATTACTGATGAAGAAAGAATTGATATTGTAAAACATGCATGTCCTGGTCCTGGTGCTTGTGGTGGTATGTATACTGCAAATACCATGGCTTCTGCTGCTGAAGTTATGGGTATGACCTTACCTTATTCTTCTTCAGCACCTGCTGTTTCTAAGGAGAAAGCTGATGAATGTGCTAGTGTTGGTGAAGCATTGAAAAATTTATTAATTATGGATTTAAAACCAAGAGATATCTTAACCAAAAAATCATTTGAAAATGCAATTGCATATATTATTGCCACTGGTGGATCTACTAATGCTGTATTACATATAATTGCTATTGCAAGTTCAGTAGATATTGAAATCACCGTCGATGATTTCCAACGTATTTCTGATAATACTCCACTCTTGGCTGATTTTAAACCAAGTGGGAAATATGTTATGGCTGATTTACAGAAATATGGAGGTACTCCAGCAGTTATGAAATATTTAATGCAAGAAGGTTTTATTGATGGTGAACAATTAACCGTTACTGGTAAATCCATAAAGGAAAACTTGGCTAAATTACCTGAATTACCAGTTGAACAAGATATAATTAGACCAATTTCAAATCCTTTAAAACCAAGTGGTCATTTACAAATCTTAAAAGGATCACTTGCACCAGGATCTGCAGTTGGGAAAATCACTGGTAAAGAAGGTACTTATTTCAAAGGGAAAGCTCGTGTTTTCGATGATGAACATGCCTTTATTACTGCATTAGAAAATGGTGAAATTAAAAAGGGTGAAAAAACCGTATGTGTAATTAGATATGAAGGTCCTAAAGGTGGTCCAGGTATGCCAGAAATGTTAAAACCTTCATCGGCATTAATGGGATATGGATTAGGTAAAGATGTAGCACTTTTAACTGATGGAAGATTTTCAGGTGGATCTCATGGATTTTTAATTGGACATATTGTTCCTGAAGCTGCTGAAGGTGGACCAATTGCTTTAGTTTATGATGGGGATGAGATTGTTATTGATGCTGAGAATAATAAGATTGATTTATTGGTGGATGAAGATGTTTTGGCCGAGAGAAGGAAGAAGTGGGTTGCTCCTGAACCTAGATATAAGAGAGGTACATTGGCTAAGTATTCTAAATTGGTTAGTGATGCTTCCAAGGGATGTGTTACTGATTTAGTTTAGAGAGGTGGGTGGTTGTTGTTTGTTGTGCATGTTCGTTTATTGTCGATTTTGAAGGACATTTTCAATTCTTTTTTTATTTTTATGCAAAAGCATTACTTTTTATATAAGTAACTCCCTACGCTAGTCATAAGTTTGTATTTATTTACGTGTATATTTATCCTAATTGAATGGATCTTTCTAACAGTATAAAAAAAGAGTCTATTATTTATATACACACACAAAAATCCCTACTTCATTCTAACAGTATAATCATCACCACTTTGAGTAATATATCTTACCCAAGGATAAGATTGATATTGTAATTTAGGTTCATTAACTCTTAAATATCTAACTTGAATCCCACTAGTTGTAAAATAAGGAATATTAAAATTCACTTTAATTGGTTTTTTAGTAATTATTGATTCAGGATCAGTTACTGCAGGTAATCCCAATTCAGCTCTCATTATATATTGTTTCCCACCAGGGAAAGTTTTTAATTTCCATACAAGACAAGATTTTTCAGGAATCCATTTTACAGTACCATATTCAGGAGTATATTTAGGTGTATCTGCATCTTCAGGAATTGGAATTATAATTTCAACATTATTTGCAATTGATTTCTTTTTAATTTGTGTTTTGGCTGAACAAATAATTTCAATACGGGAATGTTTATGAATTTTTGTTTTACAATTAATAAAAATTAATGGTTTCATTAAGAATTGAGCTGATGATAATCTATAGGACATTAATGTGAATTCACCATCTGGAGGAATAAATGTTATTATTCTTTCATTTTCAAATTTTGATAATCTTACACATTGATGAAATTTTATATCTTCCATTTCAATTCCTTTGGAATTGGTAGTAGAATCAGAATTGGAATCACCCGAGGTGAAAATACCTTTATCATTAAGACCTAAACGTAAATCTGGCATTCCACTTAAATGAGATTTAATTTTAATTTCTCCTAAAATTTCACTATTTAAAACTTGACCTTGAGCATTAATTAACATATTTATAGATTCAACAACATCCAAGAAAGCTTCATTCTTTTTATAAAAGATACCATCTTTTCTCCAAGAAACAGCATTAGTTACTGCATTTGGAGGTTGAATTAAATGACTTGGAGTTGATCTAATTAATGAATAATAATCTTGAGTAATATATTCCTTTAAAATCTTAGTATCAGTAATTTGAGGAATACCAAAATCCATCATTTCATCTAATAATTCATATATTATAACAAAATTATCTCTAATACTTTCTTCTTCTAATGATTGGAAATATTGAGTCATAACTTCAACTAATTTTGATAAGAAAATGATAATTGCCATAATATTTTCATTCTTTTTAGTTAATCCACAGATATATAAATTATTATGACTTATAAATACATAGTTTATACCTTGATGGTTAATAAATGGTTTATATTGTTCACCACTGCCACCACCACCTTCTTCTTCATCATTCTCCAATTCCATTAATAAAATGGGGAATTTTTCAATGGTATTTGTTGGAATGTCACCTTTATAATCTCGTGAAAGTAATGGTTTACCCTTTATGTCTAAGAAATGGATCTGTGATGCCATGATGATGATAGATAACCTTTTTTGTTATGAATATAAATTGATTGATTTCACTAGGAGATCACACTTTGTTTTTTGGAAGAACCTGAGAGATTGGAAAAAAAAAATTGCTGTTGTTTAAACTTTTTCGAAAAGAACATCCATTCTGCAATAATAATCATTTAAGGCCGATTGGTAGCAACGGTTGTGTGATAGTTTCAAGTTTTTTTTGTTTTCATGAAATTATATGATGGCAATACAAAGCTTGTATATATATTAATATTATAACCATACGGTTTACAGTTCCAAAACGAAACAAAACCAATTGCTCCTTTCTAGAATAGTTTTTAATAGAATTTAAATTTTTTGGTGAAATTTCTTACTTAAAATTCATCCAAGAACTTTGATTTTGTTTTTGTTTGGGTGCAAATTTCCATGATCATTATAATTGAATAGACAAAATAACGTGTTAAACTAGTCCTTCATCTGAATACAAGAAAAGTATACTCTTATGAACGTTCCCCCCTTCCCCCCTAAACCATCAATAGGTTTACAGATAGGATAGTAAGTGCTGCTTATTTGTTCTCTTATAGGAGAATGACTAGCAAGAGGCTCATATCAATATGACTTCTGATAGTGGCCACTTGATTCAGTTATGGAAGGATTTTCTCTAATTTGGAGAAAATTCTTCGAAATACTTGAAACTTAATGTGAGAGATTTTTTTGGAGATGGAGTGTTTCCAAAGATCAATTCAGTTTTTGCCAAAATGGCACAAATATTGATTTACAGTAAATCACCGAAAGCTCAAGAAATATGGTTCTTGACATTGATCGGTGACGATTTGTATCTTCAAACATCCTAAAGATTTCTTCAACCTTCAAATGAGGGGGGACGGGAAAATGGGAGCGCAACATTGAGAGATCTGGGTTTAAAGTGAATCAACAAAAACATTTGATACATTCTTACCTTTTACGTTTTCTACAACAACAACAACATGAAACAACTCCCCGTTAGTTTTGAAAATTTGGTTTATTTTATACCTCCCCCAAGAGATAGATACACAAGAATAAAGCTCAGTCACATACAACAGGTTCTTACCAACTAGAAGATTTCTTTTCTTTTATGATGGATGCGGCTGGACGTTGTAAACACAATCGTAGGTTACATAATGTCTCTCATTATTTATCCGTAAAAAAATATCTTTGAGATTTTTTACGAAATATTTTTTTTTATTCACTTTGTTCCAGTTTTGAATAAAAAAAAACAATCTGGTTAGTTTACAACGGGACATGTAATTACATAAAAAATAATTTATTCACGCGTTTGAATGAATAGATTTTTTTTTTTTTCATTTTTCTATGTGTGACAACGGGAGAACAATGGGAAACCTGTAAAAAACTTTTAGTCCTAATAGGGGGAAATTATGTCGGTTTAAGGGGGGTTATCCTCGATGAGACGTATATGTTGAGTATACCCTACTTTTGGTAGTTGTTGATTTTAAATGGTTTTACTATTTATACAGTGGATGTAACTAAAATCCAAAAAAACACACACACACACATATAAAATTCCTTTCTATTTTTAGATAAAATGGACTGTTAAATCTTAAAGTCAAAAAAAATTAATTAAAAGTTTCAAATTTTCTCGAGGCCAATATTTTATCCTGAAAAAAAATAAATGTAAACAAAATATTTTGTTTACACGTTACACTTTCGTCTGTTTTCTTAAAATGTAAAAAAATCTTTGACACACCTTTCTTCTTTTTCAGTTTCGCTTCTTTCTTTTCATTCAGCTCTCCCTCATAGATATTATATACACCAACGACATTACAGGTTACAACTATGAAGTTCACATCAGTAGCTGCATTATCCTTATTATCAACAGCTGCATTAGCCATTACTCCTATTGAAGTTAGAGGAAATGCCTTTTGGCTTAAAGATACCAATACAAGATTCTATATTAGAGGGGTTGATTATCAACCAGGTGGATCTTCAGAATTAGAAGATCCATTAGCTGATACTGATGTATGTACTAGAGATATTCCTTATTTCAAGGAATTAGGTATTAATACCGTTAGAGTTTATTCTATTGATAATACAAGAAATCATGATGAATGTATGCAAAAATTAGAAGATGCTGGTATTTATGTTATTATTGATGTTAATACTCCTTATTCAAGTATTACTAGAGTTGATGCTCAATGTAGTTATAATTCCGATTATTTACAAGAAGTTTTCGCTTCAGTTCAAGAATTTGCCAAGTATGATAATACTTTGGGATTTTTTGCTGCTAATGAAGTTATTAATGATGGACCATCAATAGAAGCTGCTCCTTATGTTAAAGCAGTTGTTAGAGATATTAAGAATTTTATCAAGAATAGAAAACTTAGAACTATCCCTGTTGGATATTCAGCAGCTAGTATGGCTGAATATAGATTACCAGCTGCATTATATTTTAATTGTGGTGATGATGATATGGCAAGAATTGATATGTATGGAGTTAATGATTATTCATGGTGTGGTAAAGCTACTATGCAAACATCTCAATATCAACAACAAATGAATGATTTTGCCAATTTAACCATTCCAGTATTTTTCAGTGAATTTGGATGTAATACAGTTACACCAAGACCATTTACTGAAATTGAAGTAATTTATAGTAATCAAATGTCTTCAGTATTTTCAGGGGGTTTAGTATATGAATATTCAAATGAACCTAATAATTATGGATTAGTTGAACTTGGCAGTAATAATAAAGTAACTAAACTTAAGGATTTTGATACTTTAAAATCACAACTTAAAGCTAACCCCAATCCTTCTGGTGATGGTGGATATAATAGTGATACTGGTGCAAATAATTGTCCATCAAAATCAAATGATTGGAATGCAACAAATTCAATCCCAGATACTCCAAAGGGAGCATTAAAATATTTGAATGGAGTTGCAAAACCTCAAGGTCATGGATTTGATGCATATGTACAACAAAATTGTGATAATCCAGCAAATACAATTGATGATTCAGGTAATTATTCCGGTACAGTTACCAATGATTCCAAATCAACTGGCACAAGTAAAAAGAATGATGCTGGTGATGTTACTGGTGGTCATATTTCTGGATTCTTGGTCGGTATGGCTGGTATCCTTGCTGGATTGTCATTACTTTAAAAGAATAAAACAATCTAAAAATCAAAAAAGGGTCATTTTTATGTTAATTGCGTTGAACGTGAGGGTATTTATCCCGTTTTTTTTTCATTTCTTTTGATTACCCACTTATTTGTTTGCGTAATAGTTGTTTTTATAGTGTTAAATGATACACGTGAAATTTGTGAATGATCTTTAAATCTTTCTACATTGAATGAAATTTTTTAAGAGGTTGTTTTGCGTATTCGCTAAATGGTTGCAAAAAAAATAAATTAAAAGCTATTCCAGAATGATGGAGCGAGGAAACTTCAGAAGCAAATATCAGTAATGATAAGTGCTCTATAACAAGAATAAATGTAGAAAGTACACAAGGTTATTAAAAGCGATTGAGGATTGTGTTTCGGATGCACCTTCTAATCTACTATCCGAAAGGAATTCGTACGGCGTGGTTAGCATCATGTCACTTTCACATTCAAACTCTAATAATAAGAGAATCCATTCATGTTTGGTACGAGGGACCTCAGAGAGACCTCAGATTAAGAAACATTTCTGTCTAAATAAAAAAATAACAGTTCCTATAATACAAATAAAACAAAAGATATAAACGTCTACGTAACTAAGGGGAATCTCCTTTCCTTTTATAGGCCCCCACCCCCCACCATGGGGTGCTGACCGAATAATTGATTTTCGTAACTCGCAATCCTTTCTAAAATAACCCCCTCCTCCAATCAATATATTCTCAAATATTGTTCAACATCAAAATCTTTATCATCATCATCATCCCCATCCCCATCCTTCAGATAATCAGCATAATCTTTTAATTGTTGACCAAGAAAATTAACAAATTCATCATTTATATAAATTTGCATTGGGAACCATTGATCAGCTTTCTTAACTAAATATTCCCACATTCCAAATAATTGTTTTTGTTCATCAAATAAATCCATATTTAATTCATCTAAAATTCTTTGATATTCTTTATCAGTTTTACATCCTCTAATATGCAGAACAGCATCAAAGAATGGGAACATTAAATTAGTCAGAAGTTCAAATTGTTTACCTAAACATAAACGAACTAAACGAGGTGATGATTTTTTTGAAGTTCTATTACTTGTTTCAGTAGTTAAAATACTAATTTGACGGGCAACAATATCTTGAATTTTAACAAATATACGAAATATAAGATCATAATCATTTAATTCTTGAATTTTAGTATAATATCTTTCAATTATATATTTAGCATCTTGAAATTTCTTAAAATCAGGTGGTGGATGATTTGGTTTAATAAGATTATCAAGTAATGGAGGAAGTTTATTATGAACATAATCTAATTGAGTAACAAAGAAATCAATTAATTTAATAGAATATTGAATTATTCTTTCAACTGCTTGAATGTTAATTGGTTTAGCCATTTGTTTTTGTCTTTTTGTTTAATTACAATGAAAAACAGAGTCCCCCATAGTTAAGCTTGATCAAAGAAAGTGGGGGAGTACAAAAAAAAAGTGGGGTGTGTATATAAGAGAGAGTGTGTAATATAAAGTTATTGTTAGTAGCCCACCTTTATAGTAACTCATGCTGGTCTACTGTTACTTTTTTGGGGGAGTAGCATGTCCACCTCCGATCTCCCATAATTTATAAATCACGAATGGATGGTATTTAACGGGAAAATGGGTTATCGACACAAGCCAGTTTCTTCTTCAAGTCTCTCTAGTCTATATGTCCAATCCTGGATATCTTGTACTTCACGCATTTCCTGTTCATCTCGATAAAAGCCGTTAGGGAGGGCATGGTGGTACGGTGACCCAGCCCAATAATCAGTGTCTTCAACTGGTCTATATGGTAAAACCATTTTTTGGAAGCGGATTGCTAAATATTTCTAAATGGGTTGAGAACTCAAACAGATAAATTTAAGAACTTTGGATGTAACTACAAGGGAGAATTTCCCAATTAAATAAGACATTACCTAAAAGAACTATATATATAAAACTAACATATACTCAAGCAGCATAATATCAAGCTATTAAATTTTTGTTTTTTGGTTCTCTAATTACCTCTCCAAAAGAAAGATTTTTCAACATCAAACTTACCAACCAATGGAGTATTGGCACTACTGTTACCAACAAGTACTTGATATTCTCCCGCTTGAACAGACCATTTATCCATATATTCATCCCAGAAACTAATTGAATCCTTGAGTGGTAATTCAACTTGAATTGTTTCCTTTCCACCAGCAGATAATTTAACTTTTTCAAATCCTTTAAGTTCTTTAATTGGACGAATAACATCAGTTTCAAGTTTAGAAATATAAATTTGAACAACTTCGGACCCACTAATCTTACCAGTGTTTTTAACATCAACTTTAACAACAAGTTTATTGGTTGATTCATCAACTCTAATATTTAAATTAGAAATATCAAATGTAGTATAAGATAAACCATATCCAAATGGGAATGCAACTTGTCTTTGCATTTTTTCATAAAATCTATAACCAACAAAAATATCTTCACCATATAAAACTCTTCCTCTTTCAGTTTTGAAATTAAGATAAGTTGGAGTATCAATGTTTTTAAATGGGAAAGTTAAAGTTAATTTACCACTTGGATTAGCATCACCAAATAAAATATCAGCAATTGCATTACCACATTCATTACCTCCATACCATGCATGAACTAAAGCTGGTGCCTTTTCTAACCATGGGAATTCAACTGGAGTACCTGATTGATTAACAATAACAGTATTTGGATTAGCTTCAAGAATAGCTTGGACAAGTTTATCTTGTAATCCTTCTAATCTCATATGAGTACGATCAAATGATTCTGATTCCCATTCTTTATTTAAACCAATACATAAAATGACTTTATCAACTTGTTTGGCTAAATTGACAGCCTTATTAATTTCAGAATCATCATCAATACATTTAGCTAAACCTAAATTAATACCACCTCCAAAATATTCAGCAGTTTCATTAACTAAGGTATAAGTTGGAGAAGAACCAAATTCTGCACGAATCTTATAAGTCTTATTCTTTTGTAATTCAATAATACCTCTTTCTTCAACAGTACCAGCATTGAAAAAACTATTACCTAAACGTTGTTTGGTTTTATTATCAACAACTAATTTACCATCAACAAAAAGTTGACCAGTACCAACAACTGTAACACCAAATTCATAATCTCCATCATCTTCAGGAGTGAATTCACCTTCAATATCAAGATAAAATAAACTATCCTTAATTTTTTCATTATAATAATCAACAAAATGATAATAAGAAATTTCAAGGTCATATTCATCAACTAATGTACGATTTGGAGTTCCAGCTGGTTCAAGATAAAATTTAACATTTAAACCACGTTTACCAGTCTTTGGATTTTTAACTAATAATGCTAAAGCAGGTAAATTATTATGAGCATAAGCACCAACAGTATATTTTGGAGAAGTTTCCAATTTAGAAGAAATACCATCAAAGGGAGTTACAGCATAATAAGATCTTAATGAAGCAGAACCACCACCACAATAAGCAGCAAATTTTGCATTTGGACCAATAACAGCAACAGAATCTTGTTTGGATAATGGTAAAATATTACCTTCATTTTTAAGAAGTACAATACCTTCTTGAGCTAATTTACGTAAAAATGCAGCCGTTTCTGGAGTATTATTTCCAGTTGATTGATCACCATTTTCTGGAATACCACTCTTATTTGCAAATTCAACTAATTTCAAAACATTACGAACTCTAGCATCAATATCTTGAATATTTATTTCACGAGTTTTAACCATATGAGAAACTTGTTCAATTCTTCTGAAATTAGTTTTACCTGGCATTTCAATATCTAATCCATTTTCAATTGCATTTTTGGTTGTATAAGTACCAAACCAATCAGACATAATAGTACCTTCCCAACCCCATTCTTTTCTTAAAATATCTTCTAAAAGTCTTTTGTTTTGAGAACAATGTTCACCATTTAATTTATTATAACTAGTCATTAAAGCATGAGGATCAGATTCTTGTAAGGCAATTCTAAATGGTTCCAAATAAATTTCTCTCAATGCACGTTCAGTAACACGAGAATCACTAGCAGTACGTTCATCTTCTAAATCATTACAAACAAAATGTTTTGGAGTAGCACTAACACCTTGACTTTCAATACCTTTAATAACAGCAGCGGCAGCATGACCAGTTAAATAAGGATCTTCAGAAAATGATTCAAATCCTCTACCTCCTAAAGGACCTCTTTGAATATTCATAGTTGGACCTAAAATAACATGAACACCTTTAAATGTGGCTTCTTTACCCATCATAGCACCAGCTTCTTGTAATAATTCTTTATCAAAAGTAGCAGCTAATCCAGTTCCACATGGGAAACAAGCAGATGGAACTGAATTGAAAAATCTTGTACCTCTTAATCCATTAGGACCATCGGAGAAACGTAATGATTTAACACCTAATCTTGGAACTGGGGCAGTATGCCAGAAATCACGACCAGCTAATAAACTAATCTTTTCTTCTAATGTGAATTGGGAGAGAATTGTATCAATATCAAATTTTTCAGTAGTCATGATTTTGAATTTGTTAGTAATGAGAGAAGAAGAAAGAAACTTGAAAGGAAAGGGGAGGAGGGGAGTAAACTGTTTATATATGAAATAAAAATCAATTAACACGGGGGGAAGCTAGAATCGGTTTCATTATATTTGAAAAAAAAATTTCAGTTTTATTTTTTTTTGACGTTTAGGTTTCTCCGTTGTTTGGATAAGGTACCTAAATAGTAAGTGATTCCTGGAAGGTGGGAGGGGAGATTTCCTAATTGGGGTTTTTGCGAATATTGCGAATGTTTTTTGTGCCCCCACGAATTGAACTGATGGAACAAGCAACACTCCATAAATAACAAAGACACCCAAGTGGTGCCAACCAGTATTGTATTAATTGAACTGCAATGGTTGATTGTTCTATTTATTAATAATCACCTCCTTGAGTGATTTTCCATTCTTTGTATCATGTAAAGTTTTTCATTGACAAGGTCTCCCTCTGCGTGGGGGAGAGGGTAGTAGTTAAGCCACTTACCCAAATCTAGATTCAACCAACGTGCCAGCCATAGTCTATAAACTTAAAGATTATATTCGCCTATACTTATGGAGGGGAAAGGTCTAGAGAGGAGAACAATGGCGCCCGCTTATTGCCATAAATATTGAGTTGTTATGTCGAGGGTAATTTGATTTCACTTTCCTTACCAACGGTTTTGGCTTTCTTTGTTAAAGAAATAAGCCTAGAATCTAGTAAGAATATTGAATTTAGAAGGGTTTGCCCATCGATTCTTGAAACCACCAAACCTTCTCAGATTTAATATTCAATTGTGATGATCGTTTATGACAATAAACGGCAAAGATATTTTCGAGACTAGTATCAGTAATGTACATGGTACACCCCGATTGACCATCCAAGGTTCCGAAATTAATTCTGGAGATCTGATTGGTTTAGGTAAAAAACAACAGTAGGTGATAAACTACCGCCAAGGTTGAACGTTGTTGGAGATAAATCAATCAAAAGTAGTCTTAACTTCTATACTTTGAGTGAAATGCAAAGTTGATTTCTTCGTAATTAAGACTTTTCACTTGTATGCATCAAGTAGCTAATACTCTTAAGTACAATGTTTCATGGCAGAAAACAATAAAGATTTTGAAATGTTTAAGCTCGCTCACAGGATGCCAATTTATTGAAATATTAGCCGGAGAAGCTCTAGGTTGAATCTTTGGTTCTTGTTAGAATTAAGATAGGTCAGGAATGTACTTTCCTCATATGAATCTCAGGCAAACTTCATTCTTAAACCTCCTAGGTAAGAATTCGCAACTGCATACATTGAGTTTTTATAATAATGTTTCATGCCTGGAGTTTTATTCTTTCCAAGTTTCTGTTTCAGGTGATTTCAAATCTCTTAAGGATCAAATCCCTTGAAAGTTCCAATAGCGGTTCATTTTTGATCTTAAATGTTAAGGCACAAAGTATATATTAATATATATTAAAAGTCAATCAAAGACTAGAACAGAAAATTAATTTTCTGCAATTTACAACTATAAACTTCAAACATTCATACCTTCCAACTGAAAATTTAACTAATGGATGGCTTGTTGGAACCTCTCAACTTTGACTTCAAAATGCCCTTCTCGAACATGGATACCAGCTTTTTTCAACCTTGTCTTACTCTTGTGCTATAAGAATAGACTTAGCATTGGAAATCTTGAAGCATTTTGTTTTCGTTTAAATAATTAAAATGTATGATGTAACTGCAGTTTTACCAATTGCAGAAAATTAATCTTCTGTTCTATTCTATGCTCGAGCTTTTAATTTAATATATTCTTTAATAAAGCTTCGTTTTTCTTGCTTCTGACTATTCATTTCAGTAACATTTCTTACTGATCATGGCCCTATATGAGTCTATCGATGGTGATTTCTGGTACAACTGAAGGTCCAGGAAATAAAGAATCAAAATATCAATACAGCATTATGAACGAAGTGTTTGGTTTTCTAAAACAAAACCCATGTAAGAACAGTGAGGGGAATTCCGAAATATTTATATCAATAAATAGAGAAATCGTGATAAACTTAAAGAAATCACGTAATTATAATTATGTTGAGATTGGACCTCGTGTTGCAATGTAAAATTCTAAGAACGGAAAATATGCTTATAACACAAACTTTAAAAAACACACGAGTAAAATACGAGATAAAAAATAATTAAAATAAATAATTGAATCACAAGTTAAGAATTCTAAGCGGGAATGAACTAATTATATTCCAACAGTGGGGATAAATAAGTGAAATCTGTCACGAGTTCCTACATATGGGGTAGGACCATCAAATATCGTAGTTCTTAAGTGGGTGCATAATGATTCAACTCATCATTTGAATTAATTACAACCTCTCCATCCGAAGTCACACAGTGATCAATTTTTGTTTTGAAGCTGTTGAATCTGAGTAACCTGCATAAGTTTACTATTAACCCTGACGAGTCCTATAAGTAGAGTAGATGATGGACATAATAGATATGTGGGGTTTAACTCTTCCATTTTTTTTTAAATTTCTTAGGAATGGTTCATCACCGTTTGCAAAAGTATTTAGAATAGTTTGCTGCTTTTGGCCAGCAAGGGCGTAATGGTAAAGAGATTGACGGTGTTCCTAAACATTGTTGAAAACTTAGCTTATCCAATAACCGTTGAAGAAACCTTCAATCTTGCTCCCAGCATTTTTACCATGAAGAAATTGCATCCACCAGTTGTTATCAGCTATTAGAGGGTTTTCTGTTCGTTTTAACAAGCGGTTCCGAACTCTCTAGCTTTGGAAACTGTTTTTCGGTCTCGTGGTTGAAAAGATAATGCATGTGTTCAATTCAAACCATTCTGCAATCTCACTAACCCTCTGGATTTTTTCCCCAAAAAAACAAAAACTTGATCGAATATCAATTTACCTATTAACTTAATAATTTGCCAAAAAACGAATGAAGAAGGTCAATCAAATTCCCCGCTTAATAGACATCAATGTTTAAATAGAGAGGACTTTCATCAATGTATCTCGGATAAATATTTGAAGACCATTTTGAGAACAAAGGTCGGAAGTCGGAAAGTTTTTTTTTTGCAGTTTAATCAAATTGAAAAGCTGCAAAAATTTGTGTCTGTCTGTCTGTCTGTCTGTTTATTTTATTTATTTTTTTTCTTTCACTCCTCCACTCATGGTTTTATAAAGCATTGAACAGTGTAGGGGGATTTAGATTCTAATTCTGTTTAGTGTCTGTTTATTGATGAATTGACCTTCCGCGAGCAATAAAAAATTCCATTGGATCCCCCGAAATGTGTATAGAGTTAAAAATAGATCAACCCCCCCCCCGCTTTATCATAAGGGATATTTGTCTCTTGTGAGAATTTGTTTTATAAATATAACTTATATTTTCCACTTTATTAATATTAACTCTGTTTTAACTTAATCTATTTATAGCTATAATCATCATACTAGTATGACTAACTACAATTGTAATCAGACAAATCTTTACTGCAACCAATGACCAGTTTTTCCTCAACAATTATTGAATGTTAACCAAACTAAAAGCGTCACCTGGGATGAAAGCACAACTTATAAATATTTCGGGCAACTTGATAATGGGGATCCTGGATTTATAATTGTTTTATGACTTCCATTAACAATACTATTACTATCGGTAATTTTGAAGCTGATTGATTACAATTATGAAGATTGGTGCTTGGGATTAATAAATCATAGATTCAAAATTACCGATAATAATAGCATTATAAAAAACTATAAATCCATATCGCCTTTATCAATTTGTAAGAAATTTTTATAAATTGTGCTTTTCTCCAGAGCGATAAGTGTTGGTCAAACAGATAAAGGTTTTACAATCATAGAATTCTTTTTTTTTCCAACTACATTTTTAATCTTCTTTTTATATAACATTGTCAATTGTATGTCATCGGTAAAAGGTTGAGGCATAATGAAACCCACTTTTGAGAATTCAATCTAACTAAAACAATAAAACAACTTGAAATAACTCTATAACAGAAAGAGTTTTGTAACCATAGCAGTATTAATGCAAGTTAATTGAGTTTTTTCTTTGAAATGAACCTTGTAAATACCTAAGTAATTCACTTGTTTGAGAAAGACATCAACCAACGAATGAACTAAATGAGTATAGGTGTTACAAAACGAAATTGCATTGTAGCAAGATGATACCTAGCCAATATGCCGTTGGGTTACCCTGATTGTTTAGAGTAACAACACAGTCAACAGTAATATTGCAAATAAAAACAAAACCGTTATCGCATATTTTTTCCTAATTGGGAATTTGTGTCAAAATTTTTAGTGTGAAATCGCGCAATTTTTTGGCAGATTTTTTTTTTTTGATGTGCTGCTTTCAAAAATATTACAAAAAAGGGTTTTTAAGCTTTTAAAAGATCTAAAAAAGATCAAGAGGGGAGGAAAGTAAGTTCAGATGAAGAAACTTATGAAAGGATGGTATCAAACTAATGACGACGCTGTTGGTGATGATTATTAAGCTTAATTAATTTTTTTTGGCTCTGTGTGGGGTATTTTAATTTTTAAACAAAGACCCACACTCCATTGTTCTTGTTTGGGTGGAAATCCGCTGTGGCGGGAAAAATCGCCTATACAAGAAATAAAACCCAATTATAAATAAACTCCCATAGTCAGTATTTCTGGATTGTGAGATTTGTTCATATCCATTTCAATAAAAACAAAAGACAAGACAAATGGCACAACTGTTATTTTCAAGTGATGACTTTAGTAAGGAAGTAGCAGTATCTTACCTCCCCTTCAAAACCAAACTAGTTATCGATAATGTTCCAGTTAAACCTTCAACCAACACCAAGACCTATTCTAAAATCTTTAGAAATCGAGTATTCCCTAATCGTGTAATTGATACTATTCATCCTGATTTAAACACTCATCATAAATTATTTAATAATGCCGTGGGATTATTCAAAAATAGAAAATGTTTATCTTGGAGACCATTTGATTATATCACCAAAACTTCAATTCCAAATTTTGAATCATTAACATATGGACAAGTATATGAAAAAAAGAATAAAATTGGTTCAGGTTTTATTAGAGCTTTGTTAAATAATCCATATAAGAATTCTCAAGATTTCGAAGCACATAAAAAAATTGATAATCATTTAAATGATTGGAATTCATTTGGTACAAATATTACTCAAAGAAATAATATTGATAATCAGATTGAACAAAACAATTCATTTATTTTATCAATCTTAGCTGGGAATAGAATGGAATGGATCTTGACTGATTTAGCATGTTCTAGTTATTCAATTACTAATACTGCTTTATATGATACTTTAGGTCCAGAAACTACTGAATATATTTTAGAATTAACTCAAAGTCCAATTGTAGTTTGTTCATTAGATAAAATTTCATCTTTAATTGAATTAAAACGGAAATATCCTGAAAAATTACAAAATTTAATTGAAATTGTAAGTATGGATCCAATTGATTTAATTGATCCCAAATTATTTCAAAAAGCTACAAATGTTCAAATTGTTATTCATGATTTAAATGAAATTGAACAATTAGGAACAGCAAAACCAATTAATGAACTCCCACCTAACCCCAATACCCTTTATACAATTTCATTCACTTCAGGTACTACAGGATCCAAACCAAAAGGTGCCATGATTCCTCATTCAATGTCGGCAGCTTATATTTCCTGTTTATTAGCATTTGAACCACAAGCCAATATATCACCTCAACAAGATAAGGCATTTATTTTCCTTCCTTTAACTCATATTTATGAAAGAGGTACTAGTGCATTTGCAATGTGTGCAGGATATGATTTAGGTTTCCCACAATTATCGCTTGATAACAAACCAATTAATCCATTTAATGATTTACTTGAAGATTTAAGAATTTTTAAACCAACTTATTTTTCAATTGTACCTAGATTACTAACTCGTTTAGAAGCATTAATTAAAAGTAAAATCAAAGAATTAGGGGTTGATATTCAAAATCAAGTAAATCAAATTATTGAATATAAATTCCATCAACAACTGAAATATGATGGTAGTATGGCTCAAGATCCCACTATGGATAATTTTGAACCATATAAACAATTACGTGAATCAATTGGATTTAATAATATTAAATGGATTCAAAGTGGTAGTGCACCAATTGCACCTTCAACAATTATATTTTTAAAAGCAAGTTTAAATATTGGTATTAGACAATTATATGGATTAACTGAATCTGGAGGGACAATGACATCTACTGATCCTTATGAACTGAAACCAGGTAGTTGTGGTGCAATTGGTATAACTGCAGAATTTAAATTACGTGATTGTAATGAATTAGGATATTCAATTAAGGATAATAAAGGGGAATTAATGTTAAGAGGTCCTCAAATATTTAAAGGATATTATTATAATTTACAAGAAACTAATAAAGCATTTGATAAAGAAGGATGGTTTCATACTGGAGATATTGCAAGTGTTGATTTCAAAACTGGTAGAATTAATATTATTGATCGAGTTAAGAATTTTTTTAAATTACAACAAGGAGAATATATTTCACCTGAAAGAATTGAAAATAGTTATTTATCATCTAATCCTATAATTAGTCAATTATATGTTCATGGAGATTCATTAAAAGAATATTTAGTTGGAATTGTTGGAATTGAATATGAAAAGGGGTTAAAATTCTTAAATGAACAAATGGGATATAATAAAATTGCAATGTCAATTGAAGAAATGTTAATTGAATTAAATAATATTAATGTTAAAAGTAAATTTTTGGATTTAATTAATAAAAATGTCAAGGGGAAATTGCAAGGATATGAAATTTTACATAATATTCATATTGATATTAATCCATTAACTGTTGAAAGAGATGTTGTTACACCTACATTTAAAATTAAAAGACCAATTGCTTCAAGATTCTTTGGTCATATTTTCCATCGTTTATATGAAATTGAACAATCATTAGTTTTAGCTGCTAGATTGAAAGTGGCTAAATTGTAAATTTGTACTTTAAATAAATATTTTGTTTGTTATTGTCATATAAGTATATGATAAGCATTGCTAGATAATGGCTAAAGCCCATCATCTCCGTCATCATCCTGGTTCAAATTAGTCATATCCAAATCAAGACTTGTTACTAATTTATAATACCATGGAGGTAAAAGAATTAATCTTAATATCGATCTTACAATATCAATTCTTTTAATACCAAATTGTTTCAAAGTTTCCACTCGTAACACTCTTCTTTCTTCAATATTATCAAAATGAACATCATTCATTAATAAATCTCTAATTACCCACCAAAAGTGTCCTAATCCATATGAAATAGTATATAGCCAAATCATTGGCATTAAATCAAATAAAAGCATGAAACCACTAAAACGAGAATGAACAATAATAAATGCAATATTTATAAAAGCAAGAAACCAAGGATGCCAAACTTTTGGAAATGTAAATATACCAAATAAATTAAATATTTCATCTGGATTATGTTTACTTTCAATATATACCAATACATGATATAATACTTGACCCAAACCATTTAATGGCAATATACCAAGTTTGAAGTACATAAATGTATTTACAAGTATAATCGAAGTAGCAATTTGTAATAAATAATACAAGAAATCTATTGATTTATTATTATCAATAGCTAAAAGAATTGAAGCTCTTTTAAACCAATTATTACCATGTAATTCTTGAATTGAATAATCAATATCTGATGCATTATCAGGTAATAAAGACCAATTAATTCGATATTCTTCTTCTATTCGTCGACATGCATTACTAAGAAACCAAAATTCAAGTAATAAATTTATTGATAATTCATCAAATGAACAAAATGATGTAAATAATCGCCATATTTGTCCCTGATAAATTATTTTATCAGGTATAAATTCTAATGTTGATTGTTTTACTTTTGTAAATGAAAGCATTGCTCCTGTTGCTAAAACTGCCAGTGACCAAGCTTTTGTTACTGGTGGTAAGCCAGTCCATATTAATTCCATTGCCATTTGTATAAATGTGTTTGGTGAGTGGAGGGTAGGAGGGGAGGGGAGGTGGGTATCTCGGTGGTAAAGGTTTTGTTTCGGTAAACGATACGGTGTTAATTTTTTTTGTTTAAAAAATAAAATCAGACAGACAGACAAAATTAGTTCACCCACCTCCCACTCATTTCCTCCACCCCCATTTTTTTTACCAACGATGAATAAAGATGTGATGATCTTAAAGCCTGAAGACGGTCTTTTTTCGTGAAACATTCAACAATTACCCGTGTAAACAATTCGAAAAAACACACAATTGAGTTTAAAGTGAATTCTCCTCGGTTTTGGCGAGGCTGATTTGTTGGGATAGGGTCATTGTCTTCTTGTCATGGACATTGTAATATAGTTTCATACCAGAACAGCCATCACCTAACGAAACCAAACCGTAAAGCATTTTGTGTGTAGGTGTTACATTGTGAGAGTAGAAAGGGGGAACCAATCCAATTTAGTGATGGGTGTTTTCTTCTTGTTAACCAGCTGATTTCCTTATAAACTTTGTCTCGCTCTAAAAACACACAACAACAAAAAAAATATCCAAAAAATTTGCCGCTAACTGAAAAAAATCCCCAAAAAATGAAAACAACCACCACCACCACCACCAAAGTATGATAAGTAATATTAATATAGATAGTATAATAGACGACAGTAGCAATACTACTAACAATACAGACAATGACGTAATAACAGAACCATATAAATACTTATCATCTATTCCAGGCAATAATAATAATGTACGTACAAAATTCATTGAAGCATTTAATCAATTATATTATCATATTGATAATCAACAATTATTAGATTCAATCAGTAATATAATCCTGATTTTCCATAATAGTTCATTATTAATTGATGATATTGAAGATTCTTCAATGTATAGAAGAGGTCTTCCTACTGCTCATACTAAATTTGGAATTCCATTAACTATAAATTGTGGTAATTTGATGTATTTTATTGCATTACAACGTGCAACTCATGAATTACCGAGGTTAATTGAACATAACGAGAACCAGAAACATGAAAAGTTAAAGTTGGATATTGGACAAGTATTGGTGGATGAAATGTTGAATTTACATCATGGACAAGGATTAGATATTTATTGGCGAGATTATTTACGTAAAATGGGACAATTACCAAGTATTGAAGATTATTTACAAATGGTTAAAGATAAAACTGGTGGGTTATTTAGATTATCTATAAAATTATTGGCATTATTTTCACCCGAGAATCACCATGAGCATGGATTTGTTAATTTAATCCCCGTGGCGAATTTATTAGGAATTATATATCAAATAAGAGATGATTATTTAAATTTAATAGATGAAAAATATTCTGCAATGAAAGGGATTGCTGGTGAAGATTTAATTGAAGGGAAATTATCATTACCAATCTTACATTGTCTTTCTACCACCACCACCAATGATTCACCAATTTATAAAATCTTGTATGAATTTGAAACATCAAAAGAAAGATTACAACAACAAGATTTAATTGAACAATGTATAAGATTTATGCAAATTGAATCTAATTCTTTAAAATATACTTTTGATTTAATTAAACAATTAGAACAAAAAGTCAAATCATTAATTCATCAATCAACAAGTAAAACTCAAGATTGTTTATTATTACATATAATTGATCATTTATGTGATATCTAAACCAAAGGAGGCATCTGTTGTTCCAATTGTGATTCCGCCGTGTCGTTTAAAGATTTAAAAAATTGATCAATATCATTACTAAAATTATTCATTTTTGTCATTGTTAATAAATTATTATCTTGGAAATAATAATCCAGAGTGATTTCAAATCGTTTAGATTCTTGTTGTAAATTCTTGGGGAATAGTTTATAATGTAATGAAATATCAATTGTACTTGTTTCATCTGAGTGGATATTTTTCTTTATCATATTAATTAGTTCTGGATAGGTATGATTTAATAGAATTTTACTTTCGAATGATGTATTTACATCTTTTGATATTGATGGTGGGAGAATTGTATTGTGATGTTTAAAGTTGACTTTTGATGATGGTTTGGAAATATTAGTTGAAGTATTATATTTTGGTCTGGCTAATGTACAAACAAACAGTCGCTTCTTGTTGATATTCCTCGATTTTTGGTGGTCCCGTTGTTGTTTTAGTTGTAATAACTTGTTAGTTTTAGATCTAGTATTCCTTATTGGGAAAATAGGTTCATTATATGGTTCTTGTTTTATCTTTTTTGATTTAGTTTTTGATCTTTTTAATTCACCTCTTCTTGGTGGAATATCGGCTTCTAAATTACATTCAAGTAATTGTTTATATCTATCAATATCCTGTTGGAATAGTTGTTGATTAACCTTCCTTCTTTGAGTGTAAGTATCATCATCCATGGCCCATTATCTATACACCGTCAATTCTCGAAGAAAACATCTCATCGCTTCATCTCATCGCAATCAAAACTCGAACGAAGAAAAAAAAATATTACTGAAAAATTTCACAAGTTTAATCAACCATTAATCCAAAAAACCAACCCCTACTTTTTCTCCAAATGTTATACCTCATAGGTCTCGGATTATCTTATGAAACAGACATAACTGTGCGTGGATTAGAAACTGTTAAAAAATGTAAACGAGTTTATTTAGAAGCATATACTTCTATTCTTATGGCTGCCAATCAAACAAGTTTAGAATCCTTTTATGGTCGTCCAATAATTTTAGCTGATCGTGAATTAGTTGAAACTGGAGCTGATGAAATTTTAAAAGATGCAGATAAACAAGATATTGCATTTTTAGTAGTTGGTGATCCATTTGGTGCAACTACTCATACTGATTTAATTCTTCGTGCTCGTGAATTGGGGATTAATGTTGAATGTATACATAATGCATCAATTATGAATGCTGTTGGAGCATGTGGATTACAATTATATAATTTTGGTCAGACTGTTTCTTTGGTATTTTTCACTGATAATTGGAAACCTGATAGTTTTTATAATAAAGTAATGGAAAATAGAAAAATTGGATTACATACTTTATTATTATTGGATATTAAAGTTAAAGAACAAAGTATTGAAAATATGGCTAGAGGTAGATTAATTTATGAACCTCCTAGATATATGGATATTTCTACTGCTTGTAAACAATTATTAGAAATTGAACAATTAAGAAATGAACAAGCATATACTTTAAATACTCCATGTGTAGCAATTTCAAGATTAGGATCATCTAATCAAACTTTTAAAGCTGGTACATTAAAAGAATTAAGTGAATATGATTCTGGAAAACCTTTACATTCATTAGTTATGTTGGGTAGACAAGTACATGATTTAGAATTGGAATATTTATATCAATATGTTGATGATAAAAGTCAATTTAAAAAGATGGTTGAACAAGATCAAGAATATTTCAAACCACCACCATATGTTCCAGATGAAGATTAATTTATTTTATATATACAACTTCTTCTATTGATTCTTTTTCTTTTGTAAATCTACAATTTCCTGCCATACATTTTCATTAATATCCCAAATCATCCAATCTATCCATCCCATATATGCTGGGAAAATAGTAATTAAATGCCATAAACTATGAGCATCAATTAAATCAAAAAAAATTGGTGGGAAATCAAATATTTCAAATCCCATTCCTAATATAACAATTGTACATAACATTAATGGATATAATGAATATAATTTAGCACTTGTTGAATAAAAACTTGGTAATATTGTTCTTTTAAAATTTATATAATTTAAATGATTTAAATTAACTTTATTATTCTTTTGTTCTAAATTATAATATTTGAAATATAATGAATAACATAATATTCCATACAAGATATTTTGTAATATACCAATCAAAATATTAGCTTGCATATTATAAGTATATGACCAATCAGTATATAATCGATGAACATGATATATATAAGCTGCAATACATCCAGTACTAAAAGACCATCTTTGAATTTTACGATTATGACGATATAATTTAAATACTCGAGCTCCTAAGGCATGGAATCCAGATAAAACAGTTAATCCAGCAAAATAATAATCTAATTGTTCAGTTAATAAATAATCACGAATATGGAAAATTGTTGAAAATATCCAAGCAAACATTGTAACAATTAAAATTATTAATATATTAACATATTGATATTTTAAATTGTCGGGTATTTGTTGATTATTCATTAAAATTCCAATAATTTTATTAAATCCAATAAAATTTACAATAAAATTTCCAATTGACATTAATACACTAAATAATTCTTGTATACCATAAATTCTTAAAAATGGCCATTTACCATGAAATTGTAAAATCTCTTGATTTCGTAATTTACGTTCATAAGTTATAATTCGTTGACATTGATAATCACAATTCAGTTGACAATTCCAACCTAATAATTTTAAATGTAAAGGTAATGGCATTGGAATAAATTGCCAATTATCATTATAATATTTAAATTCAGGATCATTTTCATCATAATGTTCTTGTTGTATTATATGATAAGGATTATTATTACACGTGATTTCAGTACATTGAAATATACAATCTGAAAATGCATATAAATCATCACCTGGAGATGCCGCTATTAGGCGAAAGAGTGTTGTTACTAATAGTAGTGATAGAAGGTTCATTTTGTCTCCCGTCTTTTCTTTGCTTTGCTTCGGTCTTTCTTGACTTTTCTAATCATAAGTTAAACACCGTCGTGAATTTTTTTTTTCAACTCACCCGTTTATCAACAACTCATTCAATTAATCACGTGACATGTTTTTTTTTCACTCACTGGTTTTTTTGTTTAGCGGGAAAAAAACCCAAAATGTCACGTGATTCGTTATGAGATGGGCAATCCAAGCTTACAGGACTATGAAATAAAGTCAATTAATGGATATATAAAGGAAGTAATTACCAAAGTGGAGCGACGACGACGCTAGTGTAGCTGTTGATCGACAATCCTTGCTTCACTTCCACTTCCGCAAATTATCCATTGTAAAGTCGTAAACTCAAGTTTAA
>JAKTZT010000082.1:0-22289 GCA_030578955.1 Hemisphaericaspora insectamans | reverse complement strand
TTGTTTGAACTTTTACTTTTACAATGTAATGGGTAGTAAGTAGCAATTTTCTCTTGAGAAGGGGAGATTGGCAAGGAATGAAGTGATCTGTTTGTTTATTGTTAAGAATGTAAATTGTATGACGTCATGTCATTTTTTTTTACTCAGCCTGGTTTTAATTATTCTCGCTAAGAAGAAAAAACAAAGCAGTTCTATTTTTTTTTTCCATAGTGAAGCCTTTCGACTAAACATTAACTAATAAACTGCGCTTCTAACAGGGGGATTCTTTGATTTTCAAACGCGTAAACATTAAATTCTACCCGTAGCATGTTAACAATTAGATTGCAGAGGAATATAAGAGAGCTGAACAATTTAACAAATAAGTGAGTAGTTTACTACTCTCTCTCTCCCATACAAAAAATGACTTTGATGGTTTGCATTATATAATAATTATATGCATAAAACTTACATCCCAGCAGGCTTTTAACATGAATGAAAAATTATGATGTCAAGTTTTTATGATGTCAAAAAAATCATCTTTTTTTTATGTGCCTGTGTTTGGAAAGATTAGAATTAACTATGGGGAAATCGCTTTATAAAGGCAAAACATCAGTCTATAAATAGAAGCAAGATCAAGTCAATGATTTCTTTTAAGAATATCTGAGAGATGACCTTTATATATACGAATGACCTTTACATTTTACTTTTCTGGAAAAAAAAAAAACTAAAAGTAGAATGATCTAAAATGTAACTGAATAAGCCAGGTGTAAATCTATCTATTCCTAAATATATATAAGCTCGTAGTTGTTGTCAATCAATCATCGTAAATTCTATTTTCTTTTTGTATGTGTGAATCTTTTTTTCTGTTGATTTTTCCCCCTTTCATATTATTTTACGGTTTCATCAGTGAGAGAAAGAAGGAAAAAAAAGTCTGTCAATTTTTTTTTAAATTTAATTTACAACCATAAAAAACAGTTTTTAATCAGAGAAGAAAAAAAAAAGTGTACTATCAACTCCATTTTTACACATTTATATATCAATTCCCCTTACACAATCAATCAGTTTTTTTATTCAGAGAGAAAAAGAAAGAACTGTAAAATTGCTTTATATTATAAGAGACACTACATCCACTAACTATAACAAAAGTGTCTGGTTTTTGTTTTTGTTCTTACAGAAAAATAAATCGTCAAATTTAAAATTTTATTCACAAGAAGGCAGTGCTTTTATCTATAAAACAAAAAAAAAGTTATTATTATAAGAGAGTAAATCCCTACCAAATCAAAAGCACTTATACTGTTTACAATCAAACTGGAGATCCAAATAAAAAAATGTTTTTCTTAGTACCAATTATATGCCTAATATCATTATTCCAGTTTTCACTGGGTCAAAGGCTTATGCGATCAACATCATTGTTGACTTGTATGGAAAATTCCCAATTTTCAGCTTCATACTTTAATATTGTGTTTTATCCAGACTCAAATACCTTTTTGTTTAATGTCACCGCCCTTTCATCTATCGACAACAAAAAAGTTGGTGCTAATGTCAATTTAATTGCCTATGGGTTAAATGTCTTGCAAAAAAATATTTCGCTTTGTGATCTTGACTATGATACTACTAGCAAGGAAAATTCAAATGCATTGTGTCCAATGACTAGTGGTCATTTGGATCTAAACTCTGCATACACTGTTGATAAATCAACCACTGCTGATATTCCTGGAGTAGCCTACACCATTCCTGATTTGGATGCCAGAGTTAGAGTTGTGGTTTATGATACGGCAACATTCGAAACATTAGCATGTGTTGAAGCAACTTTATCAAATGGGAAAACTGTTGCAACTAAATATGCTGCATGGCCAATTGCAGCAATTGCTGGTTTAGGGGTAATCAGTTCAGGGGTCGTCTCTGTGATTGGTCATTCCAACACTGCGGCACATATTGCATCCAATTCAATGTCTCTTTTCATTTATTTCCAATCTTTGGTAATTACTGCTATGATGGCCGTCGCTAGGGTTCCACCAATTGCCGCTGCTTGGGCTCAAAACTTTGTTTGGTCCATGGGTATTGTTAGGGTTGAATTTGTGCAAAATATCGCCAATTGGTATGTTCAATCAACAGGTGGTACTCCAACTGATATTCTTAACTCAGCTTATATTTCAGTATCAGTTCAAAGATTTTTTAAACGTGCTGTTCAAGAATTTTGGACTCAAATGATTAAAATCACCGATGCTCCACTGAAAGAAATTATTAAACGTGCAAGCGTATCATTAGAAGCTGCAGGTGCAACTTCTGATAGTCTTGACCCTAAATTATACTCAACTAATGAAAAAGATGTTGATTCAGGAAAAATTCTCGTCTTGAGAGGTATTCAAAGAGTTGCTTATTTAGCCGGAATTGAAATCACTGACTTGTTCATGACTGCCATTATCTTTTTATTTTTCTTTGCCTTTGTCATGGTTGTCTGTTTAATGTTATTCAAAGCCGTTATTGAAATTTTAATTCGAAGTAACATGATGAATGAAGGGAAATTTAATGAATATCGTCAACAATGGGCTTTTATTATCAAAGGTTCATTGTATCGTTTATTTGTTTTGGCTTTGCCACAAATTAGTTTATTTTGTCTTTGGGAATTTACATCTAGAGATTCTGCAGGTGCAGTTGTTTTGGCGGTATTCTTGTTGATTATTTCATTGGCATTGTTAATCCTGGCTGCTATCAGAGTCTTTTTTAAAGGTCGTGAATCAGTACGTGAATTTAAGAACCCAGCTTATTTATTATTTGGAGAAGTTAAATTCCTTAATCGTTTTGGTTTCCTTTATGTCCAATTCCGTGCCGATTGTTATTACTTTATCTTGGCATCACTCGCCTATATCTTTCTCAAATCATTATTCGTGGCATTATTACAAAGTAAAGGTATGGCCCAAGCTGTAATTGTATTTATCATTGAATTGGCTTATCTTGTGACTGTTAGTTGGATTCGTCCATTTATGGATAAGAGAACCAATGTATTCAATATCACCATTGCAGCCATCAACACCATCAATGCCTTTTTCTTTATGTTCTTTTCCAATATTTTCCGTCAACCACAAGTTGTTTCATCAATTATGGCTGTTATTTATTTTGTGCTTAATGCAGTTTTTGCTTTGTATTTACTTGTGTTTACTATTGTTACTTGTGTCTTGGCCTTACTTTATTCAAATCCAGACAGTAGATATCAACCAATGAAGGATGATAGAGTTTCATTCTTGCCAAGATTCGGAAAGACTGATGGCGCTAATCCAGATGCTTCTAACCAAGATATGGAATTGATGGCTTTGGGTGCTACAGCAATGAAGGGACATGAACATGGTGGCAATGCTGGTATGAAACCAGAAAATATCCCCGATGATTCAGTTTATGACGACGAATTATCTATGTTTGGTTCAAATCCAAATGCTTCTCGTGTTTATTCTGAAAGAAGTTATGATCAAGTTGAACAAATCCACCCAAATTCTACAATTGGCGGGAATCCATACAATGCCCGTCCGGGGTTTAATGCCTCCAGTTCATATTATGGCCAAGTTTCTCGTGACCGTACACCAGTGCTGAATCCATTTGGTGATAGTGCTGCCAATAGCAAGAATGGAAGTCGTGTGAACTTTATATAAAACCCAAAGTTATATCTTTTCTTTTTGTATTATTAGATTGGAATATTTGTTATTAGTTAACATAGAATTATATTTTGTTTGTAATTATATCTGTATATTTTTTGCTAAATGAATTTATTAAAATGTTAAAATTCTGTGTATTTAAAACTAACTAACTATCATTACAAAATTTAGGCTCCCCAAAGATACTATAATGAAAGATGTTATACCAAGTAATTGGTTGACAATCAGTATCATTAGCTGGAGCCATTACTTGATTCAAATCCAGTCTTTTGACAAGTACCTCAACGCCATCTAAACTAATCACCTGACTATATGTGTTCTTTCTTGGACTCAGTGATTCTTGTTCCTCTTCTTCCAATTTCAACATTGAAAAAGGCACAACTATAGTTCCATCAGGTCTTTGGGTGATTTTGTTGTGGTTTTGATAGATCTCGCTTCGTTTATTAAGATAATCGGCATCGTTGGTATAAATTGACTCTGAACTCTCATCAGATATGTCATCAATCCCTTCAGGTTTATAATTTGAGAATTTAATCAGATCTTCATCATCGGAAGAGGGTTGTTCCTTTTCAGTATAAAAGTTATCGTCTTTGACTGGTTTATCTTCCGGACCTTTTACTTTATGATCTAGTTTTGCTTGTTTCAACTCCCGTGACTTTCTTTTGAACTTGTCAACTAACTTATCAGTCTTATCTTCTAATGAATCGATCTTTCCTTCAATACCGGCTCTTAATTGTGACTTTTTCACATCTAAACTCAGTAATATTTGGTCTTTGGTAGTAATGAGCTTGGTTAAAGTGGAATCGAATTTTGAATCTACTTTTTCATCAACCATTTCAATCGCAAGCTTGGGATCTTTTGCAAATTCAGCACCTAATTCATTGAGTTTTGCTTTTTCGGCACTTAATTTATCATGGACTTGTCTTAGAGCTTGAGTTTTAATAGTTGTCTCTTGACGTTTAGAGTTCCAGTGAGGTATTGATTCACTTTGTATAAGCTTTGCATATATAGGATGACGTAATTGCGGTTCACTCTCTTTTGTTGGAATTACTTGATCTTTTGATGAATAGTGAGACGATTCGGTTGATTCAGTTGGTAATTCATAATATGCTGGAACTATATGTAAATTCTGTTTATCATCTTGAATCTTTAAACAAAAACTATGTTCTTCCTTTTGATTATTTGCTGAATTCAAATTACAATATACTGCATGAACCAAACTATCATAATTAAATGATATGACCCAGGTTTTAGCAAATTTGTCAAAGAAATCGGAGATATTGGATCTGAATTTTTGAGTGGCATCATGTGCTGATGGTAGATAATTCTTGAGGGAAAATATTGGTGGAGGTTTAGAAGGGTCATTCACAAATGATTCATTAGTTTCATTAAACATAAACACAACCAAGGGCTGATTACCAGCTAAGCTTGAACGGAATATAGGTAATTTTTCTCTTGGTAAACTGATTAAATTTCTTATAACTTCTGACGTATGGTTAGATTTAATTGATTGGAAAAATTGATCAGATGGTATAATCATATAATAATCAATTAATTCTAACAAATTAGGTAATGTGAATGGTGCAGATTTACTGAATACTTTCCCCCAATCATGTAGTAATGAACTTGAATGGTGACCCAATCTATGTTTTGAATTATTGGGAAACTGCATTGTTGGATCTCCACTCGTATTAAATATAAACATTGGTTGGAAATCATCAACCTTTGGAATTACTAATTGTTGGGTAGTAGATAAATTAGTCCACTGAACATCCTGGAATAACTCATTAAGTCCTAGAGTGGAAAACATGGTTGGATTCAATAATTCTTTAGGGACAAATATAAGTTCATCAACAGTTCCAGTTTCGTTAAAACTCTGTAAAGTATTATTTGCAATATCATCCAGGGATATAAGAGTCTGGAGGGAATTGGTTGAGACTTTGTTATATTTTGAAGATATCAATGTTTGCAAGGAATTTGATAATCGTAATTTGGTTTCTTTAAGACTGTTAAGTGTGGGTTTGACAAAACCTGTCCATTCTTCTGGAAGTGCCAAGGGAGAGACTGATACTGCTAAATATACTAGCATCAATATTAGTGACTTCATTGCTATGACTTTAGGTTGTTATGATAGTTTTTATGATCAAGGGAAACTACCTTATTAATATATACAATTATCCACAAATGAAAAAGCGTAACAATGAACAAAATAAAAAGATTTTTTTGCACCCATTTCTTATTTTGTTAGGCATAAAAATAAAATTATTATTGAAAAGATAAATAAAACTAGTTAAGCGAGCAAAACTTTGAGTTATATCGTTCGCTATCTTTTTTGACGAGATCTATTTAAAAGGTATACACTAAGATTTTATTGTTCTTTCTATATTTTTCTTTCTCCCAATCCTCAGTCACCGCATACATTTCACCATTTTCATTCAAGTAAAATTCTTGAAGATCTTGCTCTTTCTCTTTCTCTTGCTTCAAAGAATTAGGTTTATTAAACTCGTCACTTAAACCTTTGGTACTGTAATCAAAGTTCAAATCTTCTAATAAATTCAACCGTGAAACATACAAAGTAGTCAAAAACATTACTAAATTTGAAATCCATAAGAATGTGGAAATGATTATAAATGCACCAACAGTCCTTCGAAGATCCCAAATTTGACGAGTTGCAAATCTAGCTTCAGGAAAAACAGTTGAGATTATCATAATAAATGATATGAATTTCAAAACTGTTGCTGCCAAGCAATAGAAACTTCCATTTCGCTTTTCATAATCTAATAATTGGACAACAAATGCCACTGATATAACCAAGGTGATAGATCCGTCAGCAATAAAATATCTATAGACGTTATTACTTATTAGTGAATCTTGATCTAGTAAGACTGATGCTATAACAATTTCAATTATGGATGAGCATACCTCCAAAACATATAAGAAGAAATTGAAGGATATTATAATGGTCCTACCTTCAAATTCAGGACCAAATTTCTCACCCTTTATCTTAATCAAGGGCCTGTTCATCACATTTTTGATCAAATCACGTTCCAATTGTTTTTGACGAGAGGATAAACTTATCAGAGCATCTGATCCAAAAACATCCTGGGGTTGTGCCATGGCTGGCAATCCACTCCCGTTAGATGTTTGTCTAGGAACACCCAAGTATTCAGTTTGCATTGGTGGTATTGATTGAAGTCCATTACCCACTTGAACCCCTACTGAGATTAATCTTGGCTGTCTCACCTTTTGAACATTTATTGAGGGCATTTGACGAACATTGGGATAAGGAGTCGCCTGCTGCGGGTGTGGTTGGGGTGGTAAATCTTTTTCTGGTAATGATGCGTATTGACCTTTCCCATCTATCTTGGTTGAATATAGTGGAATGATAGTCTCTAAAGTTAACTTACTTGAACTGATCTCTGTTGGGGTTGAGTTTCTGCTTCGACGCCTGTGGTTACCTTGTTCATAATCGAATCTTGACAAGTCACTTACTAAGCGAAGATCTTCACCCCCGTAAGGTCTGAAAATCGGCATTGATGTTACTACGAAATTTATCAAAAATGGCTCAAATGAAGCACTTGATTTCGTTCCTTAAGATAAAAAGGGGTAATCATCGTCTCAAGCCCTGCATTTTTCACGGCTGAATATTGTTTATCATCAATTTAAAACTCTATTAATAAATTTTTTTTTGAGTTTGCCTAATTGGGAAATTGGTAAACAAGAAAAAAAAATTTAGTTGCAACATAAAATTATGGAGGGCAGGAGAGCACATCCCATTTTGTGTGCCTGCATTAATTTGAGGTACATTTGTATTTATAACGAATTAAGATTTGGTTTATTATTACCCGGGTCATGTGAGTTTCTACAATAGTGCTACATCAAAATGATTCACATTAAGAGTACCGTGATTGAATTATTTGATGAAAGTTAGCATCTCCCTTAAACAGTTAGCTGATTTAACATTTAGAAATCTGTACCTTCAAAATTCCTTCAGATCATTAGATTATTATATTCATTAACTAAAAATAAATAATGCAGAAATGATCTTTCTTAGGGTAAGCATTTCGCTTCTAATTCTTAACATCCAAATGTCATAGGCAATTCATGTATAAACACTCATTCAAGAATATTTCCTCATTCCATCTTGATATTCACACCATCATGTAAACACATAGTTAAATGTAAAAGTTTCTTTGGTGGATATTCAGTATTTGGTTCCAACTGTAAATGTTCATAATTCAATGCCAACATGGTCATAACATATGATGCTTCAGTTAATGCAAATTGTTGACCCAAACAGATTCTGGGACCACCATTAAATGGTAAATATGCCCATCCTAATTTTCTAACTTCTGGTTCAAACCATCTTTCTGGTCTATAAATACGTGAATCTTTACCATAATAAGTCTCGTCTAAATGAGTTGAATTAATGGCATAACCGACAAGTTGTCCCTTACGTACCAATATTGGTGATTGACCATCTGGTCCACCTCCTCTTGGTAAGGTAGTATCTCTGGTAGCTACACGGGCATTTCTTGGAACACTGGGGTACACTCTTAAAGTTTCATTGAGGACAGCCTTTAAATATTCACACTTCTTCAAGTTTTCAAAAGTAATATCGTCAACATTATTTTGGAAATTTGCTACAATTTCCTCACGTAACTTCTTCCACATTTCTGGATTTCTGGCCATTTCAAAGATTGCAAATGATAATAAACCTGCAGTTGTATCTCTTCCAGCAATTAAAATGTTTAAAGATTCATCGCGCAATGTTGTTGAATTTCTCGTTTGTTTAACCAATTCATACAAGAATGTGTACTTGTCACTTTCCTTCTCAAGTTCTTCATTGGTAGCGGAAAGAGCTTTTTGAACATAATAGTCCGCAAACTTGTGAACAATTTGGATACATTCTCTAAATTCGCGGTTATTGACTAAAAAGTAAAGCTTTTGTAATAATGAACGAGTAGCAAGATATTCTTGTGCTCTGTTAAAAGCTTTGGGGAATTCTTTTCTGCAATCAAAATCAAAGTCGTTACTGTTATATCCAATCTCCTCGTCACAAAGGGAAGAAACACTTTCACCAAATAAAAATTCAGTAGCGGAGTCAACGGTAAATCTGAAGAACAATTCTTGAATGTCGAAAAATTGACCTTTATTCTTATCGATATGTTTCTTTAAGTGCTGGAAATGAGGTTCTAATGCCTTGACTCTTGCTATTTGATCTCTAGTAAATTGAGGTCTCAACATACCTCTAGAGTGTTTCCAAGCTTGCCCATCCACCGTAAATATACCTAATCCCAAAAGTGTTTTAAATTGACGATACCTCAACCCTAATGAGAAGTCTTCAAATTGAGTAGCTAAGATAGCCTTGATATTTTCTGGATCTTTTGTTGATATGAAACGATTTCCAAACATATCAGCACTGACTGTATGGACCTCTGGATGTGGCAATCCTTTAAAAGATTGATCAATGAATTCCACGGTTCTTCCCTCTCTTTTTGCTTTTAAGGCACCGCGTCCTCGTTTGAACCCAAACCAACCATCAGTAACATAGTTTGTACATTGTTGAGCACCAAACTTCTTCATCAAGTGCTTGACTCGTAACCTATTCTGGATGACATGTAAAACAATTAATCCCAACCCAACAATGTACCAATTGGATATAAGAAATGGTAAAAATGACATTATAACAAAAGATGGTATCTAATTTGTTTACTTCTCCGCATTTTAAACAAAATCTACAAGAATTTAAATTGGATATAATTTACCCTATTTATAAGATCTTGGATTAAAGTTGGTTCTCCTCTTTCTCCTTCCTTTGTCAAATTGCTAAGCAAAAAAAGAAAAAGAAAAAGAAAAAACTTCAATTGTTCGTAAATTAAAAAGTTAACAATCAAAATGTATTCATTTGACTTAATTCCGGTGTATCAACAAACAATAAAGTGCATTGTTAAGAATTTAATTAGGGGAACTGTCCCTCCACTGATCATTTTTAATCGGTCAAACTTTACTGGGTGACATGTGAATCACAATATTAAAAAAAAAAATTAAACAAAGGCTCCCTTTGAATCGCTCCAACGTTTTCTAATTTTCAGTGGTAAGGAAATCGGCTTTAAAGTTAGACCCATACTTTATGTTATTCCGGTTTCTATTTCAATGACATAGCCACGTTATCTAAAAACTATATTAACAATAGAAAAGGCACCAATTTCAATGGCGTATAGATAAGATTTTTTTCCATAAGATTTACGAGAAATGCGTCATTTCTAGGACTTCCCAACACGGTTACAAGAATTTGAAAGAAATTCCTGGTAACATTATAATTCTCCCAGAATGTTGGCCGTTAGTCTCGTAATTTTCCATTATGATTTTCTCGGTGTAGTTTGATTTGGTGGGGATTTCATCAAATTGCTCTATTTCTTGCTAAAAAATCTTCTAATTACCATAAAAAATTGTATATTGATAGAAACATATCTAAGAGACATTTACTTACGGTATATGAAACTAAAATAACTAATCGCTGTCGATATTGATTAGATGAGAGCAGCAACAGCCAATAAGATCAAAGAACCTGCAAGTGACAATTCTGGGGCAGCAGCTGACAAAGAACCCAAGTCTTCCAAATCTTCAACTTCCACTGCTTGAGAACCACCTGCAGAAAGGTCAGAAATGGCCGATGAAGAAGAACTTGAAACAGCACTTTCGGCAGGTTCTTGTTCAACAATGTCATCAAGCATGGAACAATAAAGCATTTTAAAAGTACTCCCTTCTCTAGAATATTCATTTGGGATTTCAGGATTACAATTGGTGGAACATTCAGCAGCAGCAGCCCAGAAATCATCATCTAATGCACAAAGACATACCAAGGCAGCAGTTTCGTCAAGTTCTGATCCACAATTTTGTTGCTGAATCTCTAAACTGGTTGCACATGATGGGTCACAAGCTGCCAATGCATCAAGGTCTTCATCGGCAGCGTAGACAGCAGCAATTGAGAGGAGTAATATTGGGTAGAATGTTTTCATTGTTGATTAATTGGATTTTTTCTAGAAAAAGGTATTAAGTATGAACAAACTTCTGGGGTTTTTTAATCTATACGGAAAACCAGCCGCTATTTAAGTGAAGATGGGGGGTCAGCATTCCAGAGAGTTTCTATGTCCAAGTTATCCATTTTTGGGAGGCTGGGTATTCCTATTTAGAAGCTGCAAAAACACAAGAATTTTTCCCCATAGTTCACCGCATTTGGAAATTTTTTTTTGCACCCATCAAACCATGTTAATAAATAAATTTATCTCATATTTTCTTACCTCGCAAATTACTCTTGGAACATCTAGATCAAGAATAATTAAAGTCTTTGATAGAGTATCTGGAACGTGTTAACAAGAACATATATTTAGGGAATGGGAATTACTACATCCAACTCTGGAACTTATCTCTTGGCATTCATTAAATAAATAAGTGAATAAATAACATCTACAACATTTCATGAATACAAACTAACAAATAATAAACAAAAATCAAAAAAGACAATCAAAACGTACAGTCCATGCAAAAGAAGCATGATTTTCTTTTTTTTTTTTCAGGGAGGTTTTCTAAACCTTTAAGGCGACACTTTCAGTGGTGATGTATTTTTCAAATGGTTTCAAAGCATTGGCAACATCTTCCTTAACGAATTTCTCAGCTTGTTGAGGAGCTCTACCAACAAATGTAGATGGATCTAATAATTTATCCAAATCATCCCAAATGGGCTTGAAATATTCAGTCTTTTTAATTCTTTCAATTAAATCATTATCACCACCTTCTTGTTTAACAACAGCACTGGCTTGATGAGATAAGACTCTAATTTCTTCGTGACAATCTTGTCTAGATCCACCTTTTTCAACCATAGCCATAATAATATTTTCGGTGGCCATGAATGGTAATTCAGAGTTAATTCTTCTTTCAATAACCTTTGGATAAACAACTAACCCAGAAGTGATGTTCAACATGGTAGATAATAAGATATCAACAGTTAAGAATGCAGAAGGTAAAGAGATTCTTCTAATTGCAGAATCATCAAGAGTACGTTCAAACCATTGAACAGAAGCAGTTTGGACAGCATCACTGAATAATCCACCTAAATGTCTAGCTAAGGAACAAACACGTTCACATCTCATTGGGTTTCTCTTGTAAGCCATAGCAGAAGATCCAATTTGTGATTTTTCAAATGGTTCTTCAATTTCCTTCAAATTAGCTAATAATCTAATATCAGTTGCAAATTTGTGGGCAGTAGCACCAAATGAAGCTAATGGGGCCAAGACATCAATATCAATCTTACGAGAATAAGTTTGACCAGTGACTGGGTAAACAATATCAAAACCTAATAATTCAACTAAACGTTTATCCAATGTTTCAACTTTGTCATGATCACCATGGTATAAAGAAAGGAAAGAAGCTTGAGTACCAGTAGTACCCTTAACACCTCTTAAACCAATGTCATTTCTGGCTCTAACCATATTTCTTAAATCCCATAATAATTCTTGAAGCCATAAGGTAGCTCTCTTACCAACAGTGGTTAATTGAGCTGGTTGGAAATGGGTCCATCCTAAGACAGGTAAATCCTTATATTCCAAGGCAAATTTACTTAATCTGTCAATAACGTTAACTAATTTTGGAATTACGATATCATAAGCATCTCTCAAGAAGATTAAATCGGCATTATCAGTAACAAAACAGGAAGTGGCACCTAAATGAATAATACCAGCAGCAGCTGGACAAGTGTTTCCAAAAACGTGGACATGAGCCATCACGTCATGTCTAACAATTGCTTCTTCTTTAGCAGCATCTTCAATTTCCTTATCGGTGATTTCCAAGTGTTGCTTCATTTGTGAAATAGCCTCATCTGTAATGACTGTAAGACCACTTTCTTGTTCAGCAATTGCTAAAGTTAACCATAATTTTCTCCAAGTAGAAAATCTATTTCTAAGGGAGAAGACTTTAGACATTTCTTCAGATGCATATCTTGAAGATAATGGGGTTGAGTATTTGTCGTTGTCAGACATTGTTGTATACTAGAATATCAATTGAATATAAAGACTTTTAACCAGAAGAAGAAGAAAGAAGAAAGTGAAATTTTTCAAATAAAAAAAAAAATTTAGACGGAAGATTAAAGGGGATGATACTTGAAATTTTTATTTATTATTTTTTTTTTTGGTGGTGTTTAAATTTAATTTGACTCTGTTTGATTGGAACTTTATTTTATAAAAAGCTATGCAACAGAAGAACTCTCATTAAGTAATTATGTCGGCAAGTAATTCATTCATAATTTTTTTAAAACTCTCTCGAATAAGTTAGTGCGTTTACCATACCATAATAACAGTCTCGATATTCTATCCTTTATATTAAAAAGGATTATCAATAAGGGATGACCGAGCTAAATTACCACCCAAATAAAAGCCCCTCCAGCTCAATTCCCCAATATGAGACTTACACTGCATTTAGGTTTGCAATTTTTTCTTATTTCATGAAAATCCGGGGACTACTTAAATCTTTTCGTCATCAAGAGCCCTAGTTAAAAACCATTTCTGTTTCCAATTCGCGAAGCAACACCATCCAGTGCGCGTATATATATCATTTTCGTGCTATGCTAAACAAGGGGCACGCGTTCCTTCTGGAGACCACCAGGGTCACGTTCCCACCTTGAAGTTTAAAAAATTAACCAATCAAGTGCACTTAATTCTCCACTTCGTCATAATCCAGATTCAAAAAAAAGGAAACACTCATATACTAAAGTGTTTGTTCTTGGTGGTTGATGGTATCATTTTCAATCTCAACTTCATTTCTATCCAAATACAAAGAATAAACTGATGTCTTAAAAAGACGATCAACAAACACGGCTTTTTCTTCTATATTTCTTAGATTTTCTTTCAATTGATGAGTATTCCATTTATCTGTCTTACTAGATGATTGCTCGGTTAATTTTGTTACTTCTTCATTTAATTGTAGTAAGAGGTGATTTATATTTTGGTATTCAGTTAATACTTTAGCTTCTAATTCTGTTAAGTCTGGCTTGTTTGTAAAATCAGTCGCCATTGCATTCATCTTCTTTGGCTGCGATTATGTTGGGTTCAAAATAGCAAAGGAAGAAGAAGAAGAAGTTGATCTGAACCTGAAAAGATTTCGGTTGTTGTTGTTCTTGTGAGGATCTTTTGAGACCTGCATATAATCCGTTTCATTCTTTTTTTCTTTTGGTGGGTGTGTTGCAGGGGTAAAAGATTTTTTTTGTTAAAACCCACCAAACCCAATTACAGCAAACGTGTACCTTTTCAAACAAATTCACTTCATCTTAAACGTTATCAATTGACATCTCATAATGACATCAACAGGTGTAAATACACAATCAGAAAATATTCCCAGTCTAACTGTACATTCGGTGACTGTAGAGCTTGAACCCCCAATTGCCGTTCCTGCTGCTGCTCCTAGCGATGCTTCTGATGTTGCTGCTGCTGCTGCCGAGAAATCTCAAACATCAAAAGTACAACAAGAGCCACCAAAAAATCGTAAATTAATAAGAACAGGTAGACAAAGTGACCCATTAAAATATAAGATTTGGCTTGCTGGACATCTTGCAACCATTGCATTTGGAACCATTTCTTTATTATTCCAATTATTATGGTTACCCAATAAATATTATATCAATTCAATTTCATATAGATTAACATTCATAGGTGCAATTGTTGCCCTTACAGCTACATTTAGTCACAAATTTGGATTACGTTATTTACCCAAACCAGCCTATTTACTTTCTCAACAAAATTTCCAATATATTATCCTTGCATTTGTTTGGGTATTTTCATTTAAATCAACATTTAAAATCTTACCATATTACTTTTTAGCAATTTTACATGTTGGTAACACTAACAATATTGCAGCTATTACTGAACAAACAGATTTTATTGCTTCTTTAATTGCCTATGATGAATTATTGTTAATTGGTTATTTGTTCTTACGTACCATTCTTTTTAGGCATGCTGCTGGGTATCAATTAGTATTATTCTTGGTGTTTTATTGGATTAGAATCTTGTATAATAAGGAAACTAGAAACTTATTTGCTGCTATTATTCAAAAGTTGGATTATAAAGTTTCAACCATTCAAAATGACAAGGTTAAACATTATTGGGGGAAGACTAAAGTGTTTATTGAACTGAAACAATCAACTGAATTTTAAAATGAAGGACATTTGTTTAACGCGGCATTCATGTCTAGTTTTTATTCAATTGGAATTGTTTCGTGTTTGAGATTTTGTCAAAATACCCTCTCTTGAGATACTGAACACCTAATTCTTTTTTGTATGCAATTTTTAGGTGTGGAATTTATGTTTTATAGAAAAGTATATGTATATTAAATAAGGTAAATGGAAAGCTTTTTTAAAACCTGTGTTCTAGTGATGTCAAGAGATCACCTCTTATAACTGGAAACTCTAAGGTTGCAACCCGAAGATTCATGGGAATTCCCTATTAGACCATAAAAAAATGTGCAATTTTGGCAAACAGGGAGATTGAAGAATCCAAGAAATCCCTGGATGACAATGTTGGTATAGCTTTTCAATGTTCTATTATCATCAGCCCCCCCCCCCCTCCTCCTACATCAAAAATGGTTTTACTCTTTACTTGTTGTTCCCAAACAATTTTAGTGGTGTGCATATAAACTTTTTTCAGGGAAGTTGACACAGTGAGGAACGTTCAGAGTTTTTGGCTCAAAAATTAACACTGCTCCTGAAGCGATTCCAATAATCAATTGACATCAAAGACGATTCAGTAGAGTGGACTCCTGAATCAGAAGAATTCAACAAAAACAAAGCAATGACTCATACAATCTACAACCTTGGTAATCTTCCAATTAAAGACCATGTCTTTTCTTCTGATCGTTCATTATTAGCAATCACAAAATCCAACGAAGTTGAAATCTATCAAATCAGTGGCTCCTCCAAACCACAACTCTTCACCACCTTAAGTGGTCACGATAAGACCGTTACTTCAGTCGATATCTCCCCTGATGGATCCAAAATTCTTACTTGTTCCCAAGATAGAAATGCACTTGTTTGGGAATATAACTTGGCTGAAAAGGAATATAAACCAACTTTGGTTCTTTTACGTATCAATCGTGCAGCTACTTGTTGTAAATGGTCTCCTGATGGTAAGAAATTTGCAGTGGGGTCTTCTGATCGTGTAATTGCAATTTGTTATTATGAAGAAGAAAATGATTGGTGGGTATCTAAACATCTTAAAAAACCTCTCAAATCAACCATTACTAGTTTAGATTGGCATCCAAATTCAGTTTTATTGGCAAGTGGTTCAACTGATGGACATGTTCGAGTTTTTAGTGCTTATTTAAAGGGAATTGATGCTAAACCCGATCCAACTGTTTGGGGAACCAAGTTACCATTCCAAACTCTTTGTGGGGATTTTACTAATGTTACTGGAGCTTGGATTCATGATGTTAGATTCAGTCCAAGTGGAGATGCTTTGGGGTATGTTTCTCATGATTCTTCAATTGGGGTGGTTTATCCTGCTGGTGAAGGGCTTGAACCCAAGGCTGTTCTTAATGTTAAAACCAATTATCTTCCATTTAAAGCACTTGTTTGGATTAATGAACATAAGATTGTCGTTGGGGGATTCAATTGTAATTTAATTGTATTTGAAGGTGATGAAAATGATTGGAAGGAAAGTTATAAGATTGAACAAGAAACTGATTTAACTAAGGAAGTAGTTCATGCTGATAAGAATGTTGGTGGCGATGATGATGAACAAGAGATTTCATCGCACCAAGCCTTGAATATGTTTAGACAAATGGATTTAAAAGGAAGAGTAACTAGACCAAATGCTGGTAACACTAGTAAAGGATTAGCTACCATTCATCAAAATACAATTAGTAGTCTCAAAAATTATTCTACTTCTCAAGTGTCAACTTCTGGCATTGATGGAAAGGTGGTGATTTTTGATATTTAGAGACGACTACAAAGTTATATAAAAACTCCTACATTTGAGTAAAATAATAAGAATCATTATATTGTTCTATTTATAAACTAAATATTGAGTATTGTTAGTAAATTTGATCTATCGTGTATTCAAACTTCGTTTCTATTCCTTTAGAAAAAATCAGATATTGAGCTTTGGTAAAGGGTTATCTTCAGGTTATTTTTGGTTCAGAAGCAGAACTGAAAAATTAAGTTTTTCATCATTTAAAAAAAGGAATCAGGGAAGCAGGTTCATATACTCGTGTGAGACACACATACCATTTTTTAGCATTTATATTTGATAATACTATTAACAATTCAATATTCTTTCAAAACAAGAACTTTGAACACACTATAATCATACCCAGTTAGTATTTTAGAAACAAGTCTCAGTTTTGAGAAGCTTTAACAAAAATATAGATATTTTTTTGTAGAGAAAAATCAGATGGTGATGCATGTTTTAATCCATTGGCTCAGGGTTCACCGGACAGAGTGTTGTGATAACAATCATCATTTTAAAAAAAAATTACTTTGTAATAAAAGCTTCTCTTAGCAACAGCAAAGTTATCAAAAAAACATACTAGAAATTTGTTAGCATATAAAATACTGTCAAGTGTTAACAAATGCCTCCAACACAGTCAATCTTTCTCTCTCTACCATTATAAATCCCAACTTAGAAATCATAAACGAAGAATTCCTTAATTATTTTTGTCCTGCATATACATCCTCAGTACAAATAGTTTACATCAATGTTTTTAATCAGCTAAATTGGATTTATAGAAGAGGAAACCCCAATTGATATCAAATAATGTTGTCTCCGAGTGTAAAGTTTGAAAATTAAACGGGAGGGAGGAGGCAAACAATTGTGTGTAGCTAGTTCTCTTTTCAAAACATACCGAATTATTAACCCTATTATGAAATACGCTTATACTAAATCAATCATGCTTATTGGAAGGAAAAGAAAAGAAAATGGTGAAATGTTGAAAATTTTTCTCTCTCTCTCTTTGATGGATGCACTTTCTCATTGACAAACTAAAAAAATTTGTGGTCGTGTAATTAAGAACAAAAAAAACTTAATTCCGGGTAAGATCATCGCATTTTCAATAAGGTTAAATCTAGATAACTGATTTCAATTAATAGTAGGCATCTCTCTGCTAAAGATTGTAGTGTATATGGCACAAAAGATACAAACTCTCTTTTCGGGAAGTGTCTTGTGACTAAACTAACGATCAACCATTGTTCTTTTTTTTATGTATGGTTTTTGGGCAGTAGGGTTCGGCGTTGAGATTCCGAATCAAGTCACAGTTTTACTTATCAACTTAGATTCATTATGAATATCCTCCAACACGGGCACAATTATTTTAGAAATTATAACAGAAATTATTAATCGCAAGGTTTTGATTCAGAAGGTAGGGTGAGTATAGTATAGACGGTACTGTTTTCATCATTTCACGACAAGAATGACATCATAGTATAAATGACTAAACTGAAAAAAAATGCTTTAAAAGAAATGGATTTTCTTGGTGAAGAGGCTGAAAAGAACTCTTTATAATTACACAAAAAAACACATACTTATCTATTTGGATTCAATTAAGAACGATGAGCTTGTCTGTATCTAATAATTACTGTTTGTTCTGTGGTTACCCAAATCGATATATTCGGTTGATTTGGTTCCCCCCTGTTTAATCATTTTAACTCACTATAAATTTTAAAGTTAAATTTTTTTGTCATATGCCCTCCTCCTCCCCCACCGTAAAATTTTTTAAAAAATTAATTTTTAGTCATCGACCCTTTTTTTTTTGTGATTTTAAATCAATCATTGTTTTTTTATTATCTATTTACAAGCTCATCTCGAAAATATTGCACGTGTGTGTGTTCTATAGATATACCATCACTCTTTCACATCCTTACAATATTATTTAATTCATCACAGTATCATTAAGTTTTAGTTTTTTGCAAAAACACACAGAAGTTAATAATATACTACGCATCACCCATTAATTGCATCCAAATCTCAGCATACCTTAAATCCACTAAACTACTGGAAAGCATCATGGATCCACTGGATAATGAAACTCAACCTTTATTGGGTCTTGTTGCTGGAAGATCACTGCTGGATTACAATGATAGAAATAGAAGGTTTGCCAGATCATCATCCCCGCATCATAGAAACCACTCGCCACTCCCCCCACTTAAAAAGAGAGCTACATCAACAAAAAATACACCTTTAGATGATTGTGCAGTTCGTCGTCGTTATTCCACTTCAGGGGGAATTGATCAATATACAAGAAGTATGAATTCAATGTATTATCCTCCTCTGGCTACTGATCAACCTCCTGAAAGACCTTTATATCAACGTTTATTATCCAATTATCACTCAGTTACTAATCCAAATTCCCCATTTGAAGCAATTATGAGTCAACCTTCATTAATTGGCGGTGATAAGGCTATGTTACCCGATACTGTCAGTATTGCATCCCTGTTTGATGAAACAGATAGAAGATTCAGTATTGTTGAGATTGTTCAGTCACTTAGACCACAAAGGTTAATAGGTACTTTCCAACCAATTTGTAATTGGTATCAAGCTTATATCCTGGATACTGACACGATAAAGAATAAGAAAGTTAGGGCATTTTATGAAGAACAAAATGAATTAATTGAACGATATCAAGAAATTGATAATTTCTTAGATGCGGGGAAAATCCATTATAATATGTTAAGAACTTATGGAAACGATGCTGCCGCCAATGGGAAGATAGCACTTGATAATATTGCAGAAATAGATGAAACTGCACTCTCAAGAAGTGCTAGTAGAGAAATTACTGGTGATGAGTTGGAATTGGGGCTTGGAGTTGAACCTTCAACAAGGTATTCCCGATTTTATGATGTTCCAGGTAATATCGATAATGATGGTTCGAGATTCTTAGGATTCGATCAAGAAGACCATAATAGTCAAGTCTTAACTGCCATTTTGGTCAATTTCCTCATTAATTTCCTTTTGTTAATTGGGAAAATTGTCGTGGCCATCTTAACCAACTCCATCTCCGTTGTTGCTTCCTTGGTTGATTCCGTTTTGGATTTCTTATCCACATTTATTATCTATATCGTCAATAGACTAGCTACTTCCAAAGACTGGAAAGCTCAACATACTTATCCAGTTGGTCGTTCCCGTTTGGAACCATTAGGAATCCTTATTTTTTCAATCATTATCATAATTTCATTTTTTCAAGTTGGACAAGAATCTTTCAAACGACTTGCATTTCCTACCCCAGAACAGAAAACTGCAGCAGTTATAGGTATTGATGCCATTGTTATTATGACTTCCACTATCATAGCTAAAATTGGATGTTGGATATGGTGTTCAAAATCCCGTTCATCGTCAGTTCAAGCACTTGCTCAGGATGCCATGACTGATATTGTTTTTAATACTGTTTCATTACTCATGCCTACTATTGGTCATTATTTTGGTATTTGGTGGTTTGATCCTCTTGGTGCTTTTCTTTTGTCGGTATACATTGTTGTAAATTGGTCAGCTACTGCATTTGAACATATTAACAATTTAACTGGGGCAGTAGCTGAGGCTAAGGATTATAAAGTTATTTTATATCTTGCTTATCGATTTGCTGAACCAATTAGTCGTATTACGGCTTTAAAAGTATATCATGCCGGTGATCATTTGAATGTTGAGATTGATTTGGTGTTTGCCGATGAAACAAAGTATGATTTATCATTTAAAGATTGTCATGACATTGCAGAAGCATTACAGTATTCAATTGAAAGTTTGCCCATGGTTGAAAGAGCATTTGTTCATATTGATTATATGGAAGGGAATTATAAAGGACATCTTAAATAGACTTTGTTATAAATTTTTAATTATTTTGATTAGTTTACTCAGAGAGAATATATAGAATACACAAGGGTTAATACATTTTTTATTTTGTTTTAACTATATAAATATAACTCTAAAAATACCTATTTACCCCTATAAGATCCTATATGTGATCTTTTCCTTAGGATTATCTTCCTTGTCGATTGTTAAATCCATAGAACAAATCTTCACTCCTCTATTTATCATTAAATGGTCAAAATCAATAATTCCTTTATAATGCAACACACCTGATTTCACCATATTCTTATCACTAATCAATAATTTCCCTTCAAAATTAATTGTATAATCTCGAGTTCGATTCAAGACAACATTCTGCTTTTGTAATTTCATTTCGTGCACTTTCCCACTAGACTTTTCGTGGGTTTTGATTTCTGCATTTGAAGATTCGAGCCTGTCTAGTTTTAAACCTAATTGAACCAATGCTGTATTTGCAATTGAACGAATATTAATAGGTTTGATCTTCCATGAAATTCCAATATCTGTTGTTCGTGAATTTGTTGTTTCGTTGTTACGACTGGAAATGTCAATTTGTATTCCGGAAATACTTAAAAACTTGGTCTCAACCCAGATTTTAAAATCAGGACTTTGTGGAATAATTTCAACACATAAGGGAAGTCCAAAAGTTTGTTTTACTTTAGTATTGGAAGATAATTTTTGAAGCACGGTATATTTGACATTATCTTTTTCCAAGATACGGGAGTAGTTTGTCACCTCGTCAATATTGGCAATATCCTCCTCGGACTTTGCTTTTAGTTGATCCATTTCTACAAGTATGTAATTATAGTAATCTGGATCAAAATAACTCAATCCCTTGGGATAGGTATATTTCTTGATATAGAAAAACTGGGTGTTTATCCATAATGGTAAAAAGATACTTCGTGTTCGAGTTCTACGATGCCCATTCTCGGGTCCTATATCATCCTCCTCTTCTTGGAATTTTATATATTGAATCACAACATACGCCAACATAGATAATGTTCCCGATACTAAAACCAACATAATAGCTGTTCGAAATCCACTTCGACTTTTTACAGTAGTAGTAGGGATGCCATTTTGGAAAGCAGATCGGATGAGCTGTTCTTGTTGCATCCTCAATTGATCGTACTTCAGTTGGTCGTATAGATGTGCGGGTTGCTGTTGTTGTGGTGGTGGCTGTTTTTGTTGCTGAATGTTGTTGGGCGGCGTCGTTGGATTGTGATTATAAGTTGATAATCTGGATTGGTGAAGGACATATCGGGTAAGTACTCGTGGATGCCTCCCTAATCGGAAACAAGAACTCGGCAATCCTGTTGCTGTAGATGCCAATTTATGCGACGCAAACCTCCTCCCTGAGTATATCATTTGCATGTGTCAATAATAACGGGATAGAATCTACTTATTGATTGAGTATGGGGTAATCGTGGGTCACGCTGGATAAACAAGTTTTTAAAAAGGGGAGGAAAATTAAGCAACCGACGAAAAAAGACGACATTTTTTTTCCGCGGAATATGAACTTTAGGTCTTCGGAATTAGGTTCATTCATATTGGTGTCTTATTATCAGGATTGAGGGTTTTTTTGGTACTAAATCTTAATGTAATGTATGGCAATCTGTCCCACGTTTTTAAAACTCCAACTGTTCACACCATGGACAATATTAGAGAATACTATATAAACACTCCTCCAAAGACCCATTCAACCTTGAAGATTTAGACGATCTACGTGAAGACGATTTGATCGCAGATGAATATCCAAGTATAATAAATTTTTCACTGGATGAAATTGATCCATATTGTGATACCAAAG